>JAXBDA010000103.1:0-124656 GCA_036023075.1 Gaultheria prostrata | reverse complement strand
ATACAAGGTTATGCGGTAGGAGTTGATTCCAAACCCTAGAATCTCCACTAATTTTTCCCAATCCATCAGTTAATTGTTTTATTTTTCTTCTTGCTCAATTTAATTAGTTCGTAAATCAAATCCAAACTAGTTCTTATTGTCTCCAAATTAATTTATTAACTAACCGAAATTTTTACAACTAAGCCAATTTTGTCCCTGCGGATCGACACTCGGTCTTAACCGTTATTCTATAGAGTGGTAGTTAATTCCACAATTTTACAAGTTTATTTTTGACACGTAACGACGCGGTCAATATACTTTGTTGTCAAGAAGCATTTTTTACCAATATCCTTTACTGAGACTCGGGGAGTACTTGGATAAGTTGAGAATGATCTAAACAGGGTAGGAGTAGTGTATGCTTCTAAAATGGGAGCCTGGAATTATGATTTTTGAAGTAATTGTAATATAGAAACGTACTAAAAGTAACTGATACTTTGAATCAGTTGGTTTGGGGAGTGATTGATGAAATGTTGAAGGTCGGGCTAAAAGTTTGATATTGCTTAATTTCATGACAATTATGTGGATCAATTGCAAGTATGTAGCTTGGTTGTATGTGATGACTTCTAAGCACTAATTTTAGTCTTAGCAGAGTATTTCTTGATGTGTAGTTTGGTTTTAAGTTCTCTCTCTCTCTCTCTCTCTCTCTCTCTCTCTCTCTCTCTCTCTCTCATATATATATATATATACCCAATGAAGGGACGAATCATCTTTTTATTTTTTGAAATCGTGCCATCTCCCGTGATAGGTTTATCATCGTTTTCCCTTCTTGTTCATGGCTGCAAATGTAAGCTTTATGATGTCACTGTAGTTGGTGTTGAAAAAACGTTTCATCGCTTTTCAGGTGTCTATCGAAGCAAAGAAAAAAGCTGCAAAAGCAAAGCTTAGAGGAGATGATGCCTTCAGACGGCAAGACTTTTCGGTGGCTCTGGATGCTTACAAGCAGGTACCTGAAATTTTTGTTTGCTCTCTCTGTCTCTCTCATGCATTATCTTGTAAGTTCCATAGTTTCCTGGGTACATGACTGCCTTGTGTGGAACAACTGAATGAGAATAGGCTTTTGAGGACTGGAAGTAATTGGAGTTCCTCTCTTTATTAATTGTTATATTGATAGGATTTGATTATGGTAATTGTAACTATTTGTATATCCATATTTTTGTACATATTTAATATGGGGGGAGCACATTTTTTTCAAAATGTTCGAACAGTTTTAGCACCAAAGAATTTGCCTAGACTCGTGTGTTGAAAAAATTAGGCGAGTACAGATGAGTATCCAAATGTAGGAGAGATCTAGTTTGGTACCATAGTCCAATCTAGTTTCTGCTACTTGGTTTTTGAGTAGCGGTGCCGTTTGGAGGTGGAAGGTATCATAGTTCTGGAAGAGATAATTGGTGTGAAAATGGTTAGATACACAATATAATTAGAATTTAAAAAAGACAAGAAAACCGTTTACTTAGAAGTGAGAACTGTCACTTTTGTCCTGGGATCCAAATATTTGATAGATGTGATTGTTATTCTTCCCTTCACTGTTTATGGAAATCTCATGCTTTTTTGTTAACGCTGATGGATGGATATGCAGGCAATTGATTTTGATCCCACTAATGCTACTGTGCTCTCCAATAGAAGTATCTGTTGGATCCGTATGGGACAAGCCGAGCATGCCTTGGCTGATGCAAAGGCCTGCAGAGCTCTGAAACCCGATTGGCCCAAGGCATGCTATCGGGAAGGTCACGCTTTGCAACTATTGGAGGCAAGCTCTCAAGTCTCAATCTTCTGCTTTTGTTCGTTAAAAGTAAAGTTTTAAGTTAAAAAAAAGAACCCCTGTTTGTTTTGTTTTATTTTTTCCTCTCACCCTTGCTATTGCAGAAGTTTGAGGAGGCAGCCGATGCTTTTTATGAGGGTTTGATGCTCGATCCTAAAAATGAGGGTATTTTACATGCTTACAGGTTGGGGTAAAGGCCGTAAAACAGTCTTCTTTTCTCTACTTTCGACTATTGTTATTGCATTCTTTTTGTTGTTGTTGTTGTTGAATAGCGATACAAATAATTTTATGAATCTTTGAACACAAAGTAACGAAGATTAAAGGGAAGAGAGCACAAACGGCATCACAACACGAGTAAAGCATCCCAAATTAGGTTCGCATCCTAACCACGCGACAATCATATGTTGCTCACTACCCAAGGGAAACGAAAAGGGTTGGCGAGAAACCAACTAACAACACGATACAAATGAAAGAACTGATAATTCTCACTCTAACATCACCAAGGCATATCCTTCCTCAAAAGCATTTAGCAATAGCAGTCTTAGCAGACATCAATACGCTATGCAGAGCCAAAGCAGAGTCAAAACCATTCCCCACTAGTAAGGACAGTCATATCCTGGATTAGAATTGAATATTATCCCTAGAACCCTTCAGACTTCAACTATGGTAGACATAATCCAGAAAAGAAAAGTTGCATTTCTTAGGTTCAGAAGTAGCCCAGAAAGCCAACTTTACTTTGGATTCAACCAAAGCCTCCCATTTGATTACTAGCCCAACATATTACTCAAATAATTGTAGCTGGATTAGCAAACCACATTTTATTGAACCCTGCATTCACATTCTTTTTAAACTTCCAACCCTCCCACCAATATATTACAAGCTCCTGAATCCTGATAGAACTTGGAGGGACCCATTGTAAGCCCCACCAATAAAGAAAGTCTGTCCAAATGGCCCAGACCCATTGGCAATTGAGGAAAATATTATCACAATACTCTATGCTATCCCCACAGAATTTGCATGAAGCATTTTGAACATCAATAATGCCTAACTTAGCAAACATCTCCCCCAGACTTGATTCTATCAAGGAAAGCAAGCCAAGCTAAAAATTGGACTTTTGGGGGAACTATGTTTTTTCAAATACACCTTAATGGAGGAACCACATGAGTTTGCTCTACAAATGGTACAAAAGCATCATACAGAGATTTACCTGAAAAGCTCCCATCCTTTGAGGCTTTGTGGTGGCTGTTTTGGGTTTGGTTTCTTTAGGCGTTTTCGTTTGGCTGCTATTTTATAGTAAGCTGTTTTTGATGGTTTGCTCCCTTTCCTTTCTTTCATTCAACCTTGGTTGGATGACTCCTCCCCATTCTTGATGTACCCTTATCGAGGTTCTTTAATAATATAAAATAAAAAAAAACTAGCCCGCACCGCTCCTCAACTATCTGTCTAATTGGCTTTGTGATGCTTTCTGCTCTACTGGCAATGTTTGCAGGGAAGTTGCTGAAGCTTTGGAGAAAAGGGAAGTTGCTCTAGCTGTGGACAGTCGGAAGTTGCTCTAGCTGTGAAGAAAAGTTCATGTTATCGATTAGATGAGTGACCGGAACGAACTTTAACTGATTCCGAGCCCGTGTATCTCTCTTGGGTTATGCAAAGATTATGTTTATGTAGGAAGCTGGGTTAGGCCGAGTTTTCCGTTAGATTTTATGGGAAATCTCATAAAATCACGCACTTGATAAAATCACTCTCTTTCCCATTAGATAAAATCTAAGTGTGATTAAATCACCACCCAATGCATCATTTACCATTTTGCCCTTCCTTTTCTTTAAGGGCCCCCACCTTATATAATAAAAATGAACATTTCAAATGAATCCAGTGGCAAAGCCGTAATTTTCTCTTTTGTCTTTCCCTCTTCTACAGTGGACTCATTTTATCAAATGCCTTATTTTATCAAATGAGGTGAAAGGATGATAAAATCACCTCATTTTATCTAACGGAAAACCCACCCTTAATACTAGTTCTTATTATGTTTTTGCTAAATTACAGTGGTGTTCCTTTGGTTTGAGAGAGGCATATTTGGCTTCTTGGGTTATGCAGAGATTATGTTTATGTAGAAAGCTGGGTAGTTCTTATTATGCTTTTGCTAAATTAGAGTGGTGTTCCTTCGGTTTGGAGAGAGGCATATTTGGCTACCTTGTGCAATTCTATGTCAATTCTACGTTTGACCATTTATTAGGCCTCTCAGATGCAGTATGTATTATACTTCTGGATCGTTAACGTTGGTGGAAAAATTTGATAGATTTGGGTCCGACTATGATGCTCCCACGCTGTTTGGGAGCATGATGCTCCCAAAATGTACTAACACCTTTCTTGCCATCGGACCGTCAGAAATGGATTTGGGTGAACTGAGCACGGACGGGAATGCGAAACATGCCCCAAACCCGAGCTGTTTTTCCAGAACTCTATTCTGGTTCATAACATAAATGTGATTTGAAGCGTCTTACTGTTTGAACCACTTGAGGAATATTGGTGTGGACCAAGTAAACCTGAAATGATAGATCTGAGTCTTTCTCAAATACTAATGTCCACAGAGACTTGAACTAAAATACATATTGCAGAAAATCCAACGTTCCGAATTTTATAATCAGTCTTGTTTCTGAACCCAGCTCTTCTCCATTCACCAACCTCCTCCGAGGCAGTACAAGCATTTCGGCCGCGATCGAATGCGGCCAAGTTGACAGCCATTTGTTCATCTTTGTTGTACCGAATAGCTCCTCTCCTAACTTGAGAAGCACCACCTGCAGTTCTATCATCACGGGCGCACTTTTCTAAGGCACGATGAAAATGTTTCGAACCGTGATAATCATGACTTCCGGTCACATAATGATCAAACAGCACCAATTTCTTCAATGGAATGTTCCTTGGGGACCTTCAAGCTTAATTGTTGTGTATCCCATCCGGCTCCTTTCAACTGCTCCGTGAAATGTTGAAACCTATCTTCCAATTCCACTAAGCTTTGGTCAATCTGATCAAAGCAATCAGTACTTCTGTTGCAATTCTGATGAAGCCAATACGTCTGCCACACGCTTCGCAGAATTGTTTGACTCGTGGCTCCCACCTGAAGCACGTTTTAGATCTTTAAGCCAACTAGATAAAAAATAGACCGAGAGTTGCTCACAGGTTCTATAAGCATACCTTGAAGGTCACAAACACCTCAAAATCTGTTTTACTTTGTTTGCTCACAACGAGGACATATTTCTCCCTCGCATATAATTTCAGAAGCATCTTCAACTGTAACAACCAGAAAAATTAATTAAAAAAGAAAAAAAAAATCAAGAGTCCATTTCAGTTGGCCAGAGAGCTACTTGCTGGTACATCAATGCTTCTTCTTTCCCTAATGGCAAGGATGTGTGTATTTATATTTGAAAAGGTATCAGCTAGGATCATCAAATGACACACGGAAGAATATCAGGATTTAAGAGTGTACTAGAATGACATCTAGATGCTATGTTCAAGTCATCGATTACTTGCTGCATCCATAATTGTCTTTTTGCACCAAAAAGTCAGGTTTGGAGAGTACAGAAATGTCATTTGATGAAAAGGTATCAGCTAGGATTCTTAAGCACAAGTTAGAAAGTCATATTTGGCACCGCTTCGTGCACCAAGAAATTTGGCAAGGCACATTTGAGAAATGCCCGAAGTCCAGAACTTATTTGCAATCACAATCCATGTTTGGTAACCTTTCGTTCACCATGAAATTCAGCCTGGCACGTTTGACAAATGCCCAAAGTTCAGAACTTATTTGCAATCACAGCCATGCCACCCAACTGAAGGTAAACGTCCAGAGCTATGCATAACAGCCTTTAAATCGTAACGTCCTTCCTTACTATGCCAATTTGCAGCTATGCAAACTCCAAATAATCTTTGAGAGTGTTTCTAGTGCAAAATAAATGAATTAGAACTGATATCTTCAGAACATAATTACGATCTAGAGTTGGAAGTTATACTATTTTCGAGGAAGTTGCAAGTACTATTTTCAATCCAGTCTTCAAAATAGATCAATCTGAAGTGTTAGTGAACTCAAATGGTCTTCACATTTCAAGTTCAAACATCAGTGAGCCCAGATCAAGTTCAAATGGCCTTGCCATCTCAGTTAATAATGTGAAACCAAATGATAGTTACTGATGCCCACAAAACATTTGTACAGATGAAGTGGGAAAGAATGGCAATACCTTGTAAACAGATACATTTCCACCAAGCATCTCTTCCAAGGACACTCCAAAGATGATTCGTGGTTTTAAAAATCTTTCCCAATATAAGATATTTTCCAGTCTGTTGCAATCAGCACATCCTGATTCAAAAATACCAAAACTTCCTTATTGTGAGTCAAATGAACTAGAATGGGACAAGGAACAAGCAAAATACTACAGTACCTGGTACAGAAGCGTGTTTAACATGCGATTTTGCCAGTATTCGAGCACGCTTGAGATTTATCTACCAGAAAGGAGAGTATGATATAGGTTAACTCAAAAATCAACAATCAGAAATAACCATTTTTATCTGAACTTCAATTCCCCAGCTCAGCAACCTGTAGGAAATATTGATTCAAAGAGACAACAGCAAAAACTTAAGGATGCAAACAAGTAGAGTAGAGCAGGGCTTTCGAGTGTTCGACTCGGCCATTAAAATTAGTTTAACTTGAGCTTGACCTGAGCTTATATAATTGAGCCGATCTCAAGCCGAGATTAAGGATAAAAATAAATAAACGATTTAAATTAATTAATATATTACCATAAATAAGATTTAATTAGTAAAAAACAGTGTTCACGAGACTACTTAAGCTCGAGCTCAGCTTTTAAGTAAACGAGCCTAAAGTTTGCATCAAGCTCGGTCACTAAGCCAAATGAACCGAACCCAAACAAGTTTAAATAAGTGAACTTGAGCTGTTCATCTCCAACTCAGTCTGTCTGCAGCCCAACTAAAACTCCATCCTTTCTGCTCTACCAACTAAAAGTTGCCTCCCCAACTTAGATCAGAGAGAGAGGGGTAAGGAAAACCATAAGAGATATCTTACAGTGTTAAATTGAAGAACTGAAAGAGATTGATAACGTAACCAAAGGTGCAGAAGCCGCATGGTCATCCATGTCACAACTAACAGTGGATAAGACGTTGAGAGACCAGGTGCATCCTGCATTTATGTTTTCTAAAGTGAGAAGCATCATCTAATGACGTGGTTGCTGTTATTGTCAAAGTGCATAACGTACCAGAAGCACGATGCCTAGAGCAAGGCCAAGCAACTGAGCAGCAACTTCCCAAACTTCCTCCTGCCATTTGACCAAATAAGTTTGAGAAAGAATCTAATCACGGACAATCAAATGATCCTTGTATGATGCACCACAGCAGTGAAATTCAAGAAATTATAGTGCGACATTAAAACTTAATAAATTCGTAATTGAAACAAGTAAAATAACAGACCTTAGCTGCTACTTCTCCCAGATTTCCCGAGATTGCAAAATGGTTTTGAATCACACGAAATGAAGGATCTTTTAGTCCCCTTGCGACAGCCTATTCAGTTTCATTCGGTAAACGTCAAGTTGTGATAGATGTTATGAACCTAAAAATTAGATAACTTATAGGTACCTAAGTACACAACGGAATTACTGTTAAGGGAATGCAAGAGCCAAGAGGGAAGGGGGCAGCCTAAATTAATTTTTCATGGGATGTAGTGGTAAAAAAGGCTATGAATTTTTGAATCTAAATAAACATATAACATCTGACATAATGGAATGGCCAAAAAGATGCATGTCGTGGATCCCAATTGAATGGGAAAGAAGGCTGGCTTGGGTTTAATTTCGTCAGTATCACTATGATTTGGCATATACATCTCGCCAAAAAAAAAAAATCAAACACAAGAAAGAAGATAAAGTGATGTGTGTGTGTATAGCAGGTAGTCCTAAATTAAATCCCTATAGCATTGTTGAACCATATAGAGTGTATATTATATACACTGTCCACTTTCCTGTTTATATTTATGTATATATATCCATTTCTTGAGGCATGGCTCTACAATACCTTGGTAAGATTCCCAAGAGATGCCAGTGGTAGAAAGTAGCCAGGGTACAACTGAGTAGTAAGATCAAAGATACTGCATAAAGTAGTGACAAAATAATGGCTTTAATTAGCAGGAACAAGAAACTTGATTAAATCACAACCAAGAGCATATTACAAGACCTTCCAACACTGCCGATGAAGTCTGCATACATGCGCCACTGTTTTGGGTCATCATCAAATAGATTTCCAAACCGCCCACCTGAAAAGATAGGCGATAGCTATAGTTACACATTCAGAATAGCTCTTTCTGCCCCTCACTTAATTGACCATTCCCAGACCGATGAATAACCGCCCAACAGCACCAATGCCATCCTTGGATACCCATCTGCAGAGAAATTCAAGTAACTTCATTTCAGATTCGAAATATGTTCCAAGATCAACTCTAGCGGCACTCTCTTCCATTGAACTAATGCAAATGCACATGCAGCAATTCGAATAAGAGGAACAATTTGCCAAGAGATTTTCTTCTACTTAAGGCCATGTCATGCACCTCTTCAGTCTCCTAGACAAACAAGAAATTGTGACTAAAATTTGAAAGAGCGTAGAACAGACCACAGAACCCAAAAAGTTAAAAGTTACCTGATCGCAGCAGCAGAAGCAGCAGCAGTAGTTCCAGAGAAGCCCACACCAACAGCCTGCATTCTAAGTGAATTTAATTTATAGCTAGATACACCCCATCTCTAAATCTGCAAATCAATAACTTAACACCAACAAATGTAAACACATAAATGAGCAAAAAGTCCAACTGATTAAACATGCATGCTACGAACATTGCCAGAATAAAAGTGTCGATGACAAATGTAAGAATGGTGAAACAGTAGAATCATCAACTTTAAATATTGAGAATAGACAAGTCACATGCTAAACCTGCATAGAAAAAACGAACCGATAGCTTTATTAAACTAGAATGGGACCACAAGAGAAAAGATTAAAGGTACCCAACACCTCTTTACACTTTTCCAATCTGTTGCGGAAAGTAGTAAATAAGAATATCCCGAAAATGAATGGACATATGCCATCTCAATTCTCCAGCTAAAGACATGATGTTAAAAATACTAATTCTCATATACCATTTTGGTGAATTCCAATCAAGAATACATGAGAGCCTAAACATGGGGTGGTAGGGAAATTTAGCATTATATCAGAGCTTGTTAGTTCATGATTCACCTAACAAAGTAGGATTAATGGCCTGGGTTAGATTGGCGTGCCTTTAAGAGACTTGAAGTCACTAAAGCATGACAAATCCATGCAGTAACATTGGTAGGGAACTGTAACAACATATACTCCAAGTAATCATCTGACACTGATCCTGCATTACATTTGAAAAACAGTGTTAAAAAAAAAAGTGAAAATATAAACGAAAAATAGCAAGGTTTGTATGTGTTTCCCAACACTTGTGACAATGTTACCCCAACTGAGGTGGTTGAAGTAGGTAACACAAAAGAACAAGAAGTCAAGAAGTAATCCCCTTGTCCACTGTGACAAAATTAGGACAGCTATATGAGGTCGACAATTAGACTGATTCAACACACTCAATGTAGGCGTACCATGTATCTTCACTTTCCTTCAAAAGATCTCTATAAAAGATAATTACATTGGAGTGTTTCTCGTGTTCCATGGTCGGATATACCCATCAAAAGAAATGTTCAAAACATCCATACAAGGCAGCTTTGTGCCACAGAAATCAATCCAAATACTTATGATTTTAATTCATACTCACTTCTATAGACATGACACAAATTATTTTCCAACAACATCACAAGGAGATTGTTTAGGGAAACTTCCTACAATGTCTTGTGAATGTGTGCATACACATATATGATGTAAAATACCCGAGTCTCAAAAAAAAAAAAAAAAGAGCCGAAAGGATATTCGTACCTGGGAAACCTGCGGGTAAAATAAAATCTGTGACAATATCTGGCAACCAAGACAATTCCATGATGGAAAAATGTGAACCTTGGAACTTATTCGATTCGACCACTTTTTCCTCGAAAAAAGTTCTTACTTCCCAATCGTCATCAAATATATACCTGTCTTGCAGCACTACATGAGACCACTCACGTAAATGCTTTAAGCATGCTAATACAAAATCAATACAATATAATCAAAGACCATTTGAAGTGTCATTCCCACATTCACTACCATAACAAGGAGTAGAAATCATGCCGAATACCTTTTCGAAGTGCCATTTGCATATCTTTCCATTATAATCACATTCGGTTCTGCATGCCCTCTGCAACATACAACACAAGGAAGCAGTAAATCATTCTACGACAGTAATCCTGGACACATATAAGAATACAACCACCAAGTTAGAGTTACAAATCCAGGTCCAAACCCTTCCACAGAAAAAAAAAAAAAAAACTGTTCATTTGGATAGGTAAGAATTTCCAAATGACGGCATGTGACAACATTATTCAATCAAAATAGCTCACATTTTGATTTGATAGGTTAGAAATGGATGGCGGCTAAGTTCGACAACTTTACACAAACAACAAATTTGAACATTATGCTCCCTATTTGTACTTGTATCTAAACTGTTGTTAGGCTTAGAAGAGGAAATTTAAATTGTTTTTCTCTTAGTAACTATGTATATTGCATCAAAATGCAAGTATTCTAACTTCTAAGAACTATAGCTATACAAATAGTCCAACTAAACACATCCTTTTCACAACTGATACATCCTCCTTGCTATTTTCGTGAGCCACCTATACCAAAAATGCTTGCACTTTTTGTTAAAACTACATAATAAATTCTTTCATTTCCAATACACATCTATCCAAACAGAACAAGAGAGGAAAACCACAAATTGAACTCTTTGCTCCTCATTGTACTTGTTTCTAAATTGTTCTGAAGCTTAAAGAGAGATTCAAAAATGTTTTTCTCGTTGAAACTATAAACGTATACCATCAAAACGTAATGTTATTTATATGATACCTCAGGTGTCCGGGCCAACTAACTCGCTCAGACTAATCATGGGAACCAATCCCACCATCCACTACACGCTCAAAATGTAATGAATTGAATTCCCACCATCCACTTTACGATCAAAATGTAATGAATTGAATTCCCACCATCCACTTTACGATCAATATGTAATGTAATGAATTGAATTTAGATTTCCGTTTCGTTTTTCTAAAGGTAATTTACCTCGGATTGTCAGAATCCTTAGGGTTTTCACTGGATGGCTCAGTGGAAAGGGAAGAAGAGCATTGAACCTGATGACGATGCCGCCCAATTTTCGATCTTCTCGACTTTTTGGAGGATTCGAATGCAAATGTTGGAGACGAAAATCGAACAATACATGCCATGAAGTGTGTTGAAATTCCTTCTCTCGAATAGGGTTATTAGGGTTTAAGCAAACGAATTGAAGTCTTCTTTCTTGCTTCCTTGGAACGTACAGGATGATAATGGTGCGATTGCTTCTCTATCGGATTCTGTAAAACGGTTGAAAATCCAAAGTAGTTGCGTGGCAGTTGTGGGTGGCACCATTATTTACTACCAAACCAATCCAATTTTATTTTTTCCCCTTTTCACGGAGGCTAGAGGAAAGTGAGGGGTGCAAACAAGTCGAGTCGAACTCGAGCCTCGTTTAGTAAACAAGCTAAAAATTGAGCTCAAGATAAACGAGCTGAGTTCGGATAATTTACTTAACCAGCCTTCTTAAACGAGTCGATTTTGTACGAGCTGAGCCAAGTTTTACCGAGCTCGTTTACTAAACGAGCGTAAAGCTCGAACTCGACTTGATAACTAAACGAGTTGAGGTGAGCCGAGCATTAACGAGCCGATTCGTTTGCAGCCCCGCATAGCTACTAGAAAAACTACTTATACTAGTCGGTGTTCTAGCTAATCTTTAGGAATCAATCATGTGGGGACTTCTAGACTGAGTTTCCATTATGATATTTTCAATATTTCGATGGTATTTTTGATATTTTTCTATAAGTTATTATTCTCTTCCCAAACATTACAAAAATATCATTTAGTGGAGACAATGCCCTCTTTAATTATAATAGGAAGACGATATTTTTAATGGAAATCCACTCTGATTAAAGTCAATACAAAGCCCTGTATTGATAGCACTCATGTATTATTTGTATTCTAAATTGTTTGATTTGTGCAATTTTTATGTAGAACTCAAATCCATCAGACGGCTCTAGATATTTTTGCTTAGATTTACGTTGAAATATTTGTGTTCTTTTATTTTTTTGGCTGAGTTGAAATATTTGTGGTAGTAGCATGAGAAATTATCCTTTCATGTAACAATACCTCATCTCTTTTCTCATGTGATGCAATATGTAATGCACTCATTTCACGATCTGAATTATTTTCTGTTTATTTTTAAGAGCATCTCCAATCCAAACGTCCTCTAACACTCTTCTGAGGATACCAATACGAGATTTTCTATTCAAACAGTCAATATAGAGAGCTACACTATTTATATCATAATAAAGTTATGAATCGATTACCTCTTATTAATAAAAATTTACGATTTTCTTTATAAAAGTTACAAGACGTGCCAAAATGTTATGAATCATAGAAAATGTTACAAATCATATTGTTGAAAACATACGAAACGCAAAAACATGTTACAATTGCTAATGAGGTGAAACAATATGGACTATACAATAAGTTCATATGGTAATGGAACACACCTTTAATGGATGTATATTGTAGTCATTCTCAATACTTTATTGTTCAAAAGTCTTCTCCATTTCTATCTAAACTCAAACAATTCTCCCATTCCTCCAAGATTAAATTTATTACTTACTATATATACTCAAACAATTCTCCCATTCCTCGAAGATTAAATTATTGTATTTACTATATAAACTCAAAACAATTCTCCCATTCCTCCAACATGTGATCAAATGAAGCAAGAAACAACTTGAACATGAGCGAAAAAATTGCCATTTATTGATTATTAGTACAACTGAAAAAAGTGACAACTCTTGTACAATACTAGGAATGAGAAACCAAAGGCAGCCACAAAATCAACCAAGTTGGATCTAACATGATCACTTCAATCCTGGAGCCGACTCCTCGAAAAAACTAGATTCAATTCCTTCAAACATCATCCATCTCAGCTCTGAAGGCATGGAACCTCTTATATATTGCAAAAGCAATGAAAAGGAATAACGCTTTAGACAAGAAAACTCGACCCAAATCAAAGAATATCAAATGCATCCAATCTGCTGAGCATCCGCATTCCTCGTGTATATATAGCCAGTGACTCTGAAAGGCCAAAATCTGCATTCAATAGCTAATAGTTATATACTGCCAAGTTATTAGCAATTACCACCAAGTCATACCATGTGGGTGTGTATCGTTTAGACTGACTGGTCCAACGGTTGCAAAGCTACATGATACGACTCCATGGCATCTGTGGAGCATCACTGGTACTGTAAGTCTGCATGATTATAAGCATGTAAGCTAGAATGGACTAACCTAGCCATCAAGCACTTAAGAATCCCCCGGTTGATGACTTAACTCCCAAATCGAAATTATTTGATTGATCTGCAATTCAGGAACCAATAAGGATAAATGTATATTTGTCTTAGCATGGAATTTCAATGTAAATTACGTCTAAATTTTTTGTACGTGCTTACTGTTTAATGGTGTTCGAGAAACAAAGAAGCATGCCCCAATGACAATGTAGCACAGCAGAAGAGCAAACCCTTTCATGTAATGAGAAGTTCCATCCTAGAAGATTAACAAAAAAAGAGTGTTAATTAATAGATAATGACTGATAAACCATAAATCTATGGTTAAGTGCACGTAAGCTATTAATTTTTTTTTTATTTTTTTTATTTTTGAAGAGAGCACGTAAGCTATTAATGATCTTACCTGTAAAGTGAAAGCTGTGACAACAATTGACAGTGCAAGAGAGCCGGTTTCAAGGAGATTGAAATCAAGATCCATCTTAACACCAATTATCCAAGCAACAACTATGCATAACGGAACCTGAGGCATAGTAAATTAAATGACAATAAAAATGTTTCCAGTGCCTTTGATCAAAATCATGCTTGTTTGGATCAGATTAATATGAATGCTCACCACAAACACGGCGATTTGAGTTGCGGATCCCAAAGCAACTCCCAATGATATATCCTGCATTATATACCACAAAGAAAATCTGCAATCAGATACTCAAAGTTAACCTGAAAACAGTTACCAAAGCAAGAAGATATCACTTACCAACTTGTTTTTAAAAGCAAATATGATTGCCCCAGCATGCTCTGCTGCATTTCCAACTATTGGTAGCAAAATTATGCTGATGAAGCTGACTGAGATGCCCCAAGATTCTGATGCATTCTGTTAATGAAACAGTAGGTGTTTGGTTAATATGAGATTGAAGCAAAAAGAAAGTTCTTTCACATCGAACAACAATCCAGCCATTTCAATAAGAAAAGATGATTTCAACAGTTGGTTAAAGTGTCAAGTTAAACAATTAATAAGAGGATTTCAGTTCTAGGGGCAAGCTAAAGCTCCAAGTTGGATAAGTGCTTATTTTGTTACCTCGATTGTGCCCACGACAAATTCAGACAGTAAAGCTATGACGGCAGTCATGGCAGCTAGCCAAGCAAATCCACTCCAGAATCCGATCACTGGTGCTTCTTGTGATGTTAGATCATCACTATCTTCTTCTTCCTGGTAATTTGCATGGACAGTAACGCAAGTGAGGCATTCATACGCATTCATTTTGTTAGACATTATACGGTCGGTTCAATTGATGGCGGTGTTAAAAATACAAGCTTGTTGAAAAGAGCTGTATTTAATTAGAAACAAGGCTAGCACTGGGAGCGGGTTGGGGTGGGGAAGGGCCACCCTTCTATTGCACACTCAGTTTCAAATAAATCCCTCTTTGCGTAGTTATAAAGTATTTGAACTTAATAAATCACTTTTAAAAATTCGAATCATAATACTTAAAAGAAATGCTTACCTAAAACTGGTTAAAACAGTGAGGTGACTGGATTAAAACAGTTAATCATTTTTACAAATTTAATGATAGATTTTTGTCAGCTCCCAAGTGGTGAAAAAACATCCGACTTTTACAAGCCGTTTCAGGGGGACCAAAACTTCTGTGAATGCAGAGTGCGTTTAAATTCATGTTAGAGGTGTTTTCAAATGTTTAGTCTTCCCTCCTATGAAAAACTAAACAATCACCTCCTGTGTTTCGAACAATTGCCTGTGTGTCCACAACTGGAAGACAAGGTAAGCAAAGTAGCCGATAAGCATGACAATGCTGCAAACTCTAGACAACATAAGGGTTGGCTTCGCAGTAACAGCAACTGAATCCCCTGCATACCGGAACATCAAGGGCAGCATGTAGCACAATAACGCCATCAACAAAAGGAGCGTGTTCACGTCTGCCTGTCTCTGTCCAATTCGATAGCCAAATCAATAAACTAATTACTCCAGTAAAAATGTATTTTCGAGTTCTTGAAAATTATTCTCACTAAGAACGGATAAGAAATGAACACAATGACTCTTCCAAAAAACAGTTTCTGAGAAATATTCCTGAAAAACCAGTTTTACTTACTCTGTCAAACTTTTGTTCCTTGTTAAGGTTTGCAATGCCACCACAGAAGAGAGAGGTGCCAAGAACAAGGAGAAGGTTTGATAGGATGGAACCCAGCAGAGAGTACTTCACCACATCTACTTTGTGTTGGATGAGAGCAAAAATTGCTATTATAAGCTCCGTTGCATTCCCGCACGTCGCATTCAGAAGCCCTCCCACTGCGAGACCAAATTATTGAAGGTAATTACAAAATGCTCAAAGAAATTCGAGTAGCAGAACTTCATAGTTTGAAAGAAATATACCTGTGGGACCAGTGTAGTAACTAATTTGCCTGCAATATTTGAAAGAAACAACACCCGACACAGAAAATAGTTAGGTTGCTAGAGCTTACACAAATTAATAGACACCAATTAAACAAAAACAAAGTAAGAGAGTGCTTGAGGAGCCTTACTCAGTCAGGAAGCTGACACGTTCCGCTAGCGGGGTGAGCCCAAGTAAGCTCAAAGCAAAAACCCAGGGCTGTTTCGAAACATACAATAAAATATGTGGTTAGATTCAACAATCAGGATATCATCAGTGAAGTCAAAAGCAATTGTCTAAGCAGTGACTAGGTTATTATCTATCTGCTACCTACGTACATCATAGTACACTTGCAGAATTTTGATATGAATATATTACCCAGAATGAAGTGGTAATGTCACTTTTAAAGCGATACCACCTGTGATGATTTAAGCATATCAACTATCATTAGATGTCAGAAACTTGCCTCTCCAAAACCGTAACATTTTGCCACAATAGCTGCTGGAATGGCCGGAAAAAGAACCGAAAGCTTAGTCCCCAAAAAGACCTCCTGAAGATTAGCTAGCAACAGTCTAGGAAGCTTGCAGGGGACTTTGGAAACGAGGGCCATATCGGACTTTTTGCGCAGGGACGAGGACGACATGTTGTGCGCCGTCCGGCCATGCCTTGTCTCCTTGCTCAGGCCCTTGATGTTGCCATTCTCCATCAGCCATGGTTCCGTTGAAGCCATGTTTGATTAATGAAACAGGAACAAAAGTGCTTTTTCTACACTGTACCAGAACAAGACAGTATGTTGTCAGTACACTGCAGACTAATATGTCTTTAGTCCAATATGGGGGTTGTGTCCATGTGTAGACAGTTATAAATAGGACGGATGACATTACTTTTGGATGCCTATGCCTCAGTTATGAATCTTCCACGAAGCTTCCTTCTTTTTGTTCCAACAGGATTGCTCGACTCCACTTTATTCCACATGTCCTCTCTCAGTCGCATGATATGGTCCTTCAAAAAAAAAAATATCCAAGTGTATGTTATATTGTTCAAGACGGGGTGTGCAGGACAGGTGGGGAGACGGGACCTTTGCAATTTTGTGGACCCAATATGTATGAACGTCTGCATATAAATGAGTACTCCCTCCGTCCCTAATAAATGTCCACCACGGGAAATCCAACTTTTTAAGTTGGCAACATCATTACACCATAAAATGCATTAATGTTCCAAAATTTCCTCTCAATTAAAGGATCGTTGTTTGAATAGAGTTACTCCAGATCCTTTCAAAAAATCAGGCGGCAGAATTTGTTTCCCAGCAAAACTTAAATTCACAAAAAAGTTTCATCATGTTTAGTTTGACTTGAGCATTTAATTCAGCTCTTTATTAAATCTGATTATATGTACTTCATGTTTCAAAAGAAGGGCATAATAGGAATTTCATCAAGCTTTCCCCATCTATTTTTGGAAGTGGACACTTATTTTGAGACAACCAAAAATGGGAACATGGACATTTATTTAGGGACGGAGGGAGTATTATTTTTTTAATTTTTTGTAAGAGCTTATATATAGAAAATGATCCATTGTCCATGTTCTTTTACCAGTCCATCAGTAAGCTATAAACTTAATTAGAAATGGTTTGCTACTCAACCAGCTTTGCATATTGTAGTCTTTGTAGAGGTATGGATATTCTGCGCATGTATCATCAGTTTCATAACCTAAACTCAGTCACATGTAAATAAAAATCTCTAATATTTTAATTTGTTGAAAGCCAAAATTGGAGAAAGAAGTCTACTTTTCAAAAGTCTAATCACAGTTCTTCCTCGGGACAATTACCACTAAGTCCACTTTTGAAAAAATAATTCTCATCAGGTCAACTTCGGGTTTTTTTTTCCCTTTCAAAGTGCCTAAACCCCCAAACCGTATGAAAGTGCCTAAACTTCTAAAACCCTATGAAACCGTATGGTACCCTTAGTGCCTAAACCCCCAAAAAGTTTGACATAGGAATAATGCACGTGGTTGTTTCGGTTTTCAAAAAAAAAAAAAAAAACTTGACCTAGTGGGAATTAAGTTTCAACCCCTTGACCTAGTGGAAATTAAGTTTCTAAAATGTAACTTAATGGTAATTTTCCATTCTTCCTTTAGTTGAATGACCAACTTCCCTGGAACTTCTTTGCTCTTTTGTTTCTCAGTGGGTAAACTGAGAACTTCTTTCCTGAATTAAGATTCTTGTAAATTGAGCATAGTTCAAGTGATTGAATCCTTGGAAGAGAAGCATTGAACACCGGCCCCGCTGTGCTAGAAAACTTAATGTACTAAGATGAAAGAAGAAAAGAATAAAGATTCTTTAGTTGGGTCACAAAGTATCAGATTAGGACCAAACATTCCTCTGGATGGGCCAAATAAGCATGAATCACCCACAATACATGTCAATCTTAAACAAGTGGCGCATGAAAATCACCCGCGAAGGATATTTAATTAGGAAGCTAATTGTAAGATAATGACATCATAAGAAGACTATGACATCCCATGGGTCGCACAGGGACACGTAGTACATTATGTCTAGACGAATAAGGTGATCCGCAAACTATTTAACTTCTTCGTTTCTTGTCTTGGCTAAACTACTGCAAATTTTCTTGTTTTACATGTTGAACAATAATTGCAATTTCAGTGAAGAGTTGATAACCTAAGACGGATACTTGCTTTAGTTCACGCAAGTTCTAGCTACATTTGACAATAGTTGTGATTTTGATTCAAGCTTTAGGTTTTCATTATCAATCTGATACCAGAACTAATAAAAAAACACCAGCACTAGTATTTAGGAAAAACGGGGGAGAATGAAAACGACAAATACAGTACGGGAAAAACTTGTACGAAGTACGGAAAATTGTACGAGTGTCTGAAGCTTCCCCGAAATTTCGAGACTCGAAAGAATACAAAACGGAGAGTTGAGACTTGAGGATCTTGGCTCTTAAACATCTTTAGACTCAAAATCAGAAAAGGACAAACCTCCATGTTAACCACGTCTAAAGACAGTTCTCAGATCACATCCATTCTTGTAGATATACACATAACATCGTATCCCAACAGAATCTGATGAACACGTCTAACAAGCACCACATATAACCAAGATATGAAATGTTACGTACAAAGTACACTTGAGCTAACCAAATAGACAAATTTAGGAAGCTTCTCCCTTCATTGCGTTGTGTGTCTTAATCCACCACCCAAAGGTAGACATCAAGTGACCTATAAATTACGTATCTAAACTGCAACCATTTTAAGAATTTTCGCAATACAAATCATGTGTAGAAGTAAAAGTGAAAGAAGAGTTCGTGTTGTGCTCGTCTCGTGTCATCGTTCATGCATTCCAAGTTCTTTAAAAACACAATTTTTTCACTCGGTTCAATCCATCGATCAAACTTATTTCTAAGCATTGCATTTCCCCTTGCATCTGTGGAAATTTAGAGGCTTTTCCCGTGAGTGTCATTGCTCCATTCCGACAATCCTAGCCTCTGCATTTGGCAGAGCAACTTTTTATTGCCATGGTTATGGGTATAAACTTCATTCGATTCAGTATCGAAATCCTCTGGTTTCTTTACAGAAGTTTTACGTACAGTCAATGTATTTCTCATGAATTTGTCAATGGAATAAGTTCATGCTTCCTACTGGAAGATGAATTGAATTGACACAACGATGAAGTTTTTACTACAGCAGTCACCATGAATAACTTTGCTACAATGTTCCTTAATTGATTATTTTATAGAATATTCATGTGGTTCACTATTTAATTTTGCCTCCTAAAGCATATGGTTGATTCAGTTCCAAACTATATGTGTAAATAAACCGAGCCACTTGAGCCCAACTTGATGGCTCTATTAGAACTCATGAAGATTGCATATACATCTTTTTAATCCAATTCAGTTTTCAAACCAAATTTGAACACCCACTAATCAGTTCGAGTCAGCTCAGCTAGGCTCGTTTAGTTTGAGCACTCTAGTTTTGTTATTACCCATGAATTTTTCGCCAAAGTACTCCATTTTGCCAAACATATTGGCAAAGGACTTCTGTTTTCAAACTATTTGTAAAACTACTCCTTAACGCGACCCTCCATCGCGTTTTACTATATTACCGCAATACTAAATTGCGTTGTATGTACAGAAGTCCATCTGGCAGTGCCACATGGTACACGTGATGCTCAATTGCGTTAGGTCTTAACGCGATGCTCGATTGCGCTAGGGCTTAAAATAACAGTGTCCTTCATCGCGTTTCTGTTTGTGTATTTCAAGCCTTAGCGCGATCATCCATTGCGTTTACTACCTAGCGCAATCAACCATTGCGTGTTTCTCCATCCACAAGGCACAGACGTGGCTGCCATGTGGAAGTTCCTGGAAAAACGCGATGAAGGATCGCGTTAAGAAGTAATTTTATAAATAGTTTGAAAACAGTAGTACTTTGCCAATATGTTTGGCAAAAGAGAGTACTTTGGCGAAAAATTCATTACCCATTACTCAGTTCGACTCGGCTAGTTTTGGTAAATACCCATAACTCAGTTCAACTCGGCTAGGCTCGTTTAGTTTTTTTTGGTCATTCGTCGTTCCTAATCTATTACACGGGGAGGGGAGGGGGAATGAGACTCGATCCCAATGCATCGTGGGGCATCCACCAACTCAACTGTACCGCATGAGCTGGCCACCACTTGCTGGCTCGTTTAGTTTGAGCACCCTAGTTTGGCAATACCAATTGAAATGAAATGGCTATAGAATTAGGCATGTACCTGATAAAATCTGTTGGCCACCACATCAATTTAATTTTCTTGGTCGGCATGAATCCTCCTTTTTTTAATCAGCTCTCCTTGTCGTCACTGTTTTTGTTCTTCTATTAATCAATTTGTGTATAATGACCTAAGCTCCAAAAAGCTTCACTCCAAGAAACCCAAAAAAATCTCTGGATAGGAATCCGTCCTTATCAAGTAGGTACATCCTCCTCGTGTACGGACGACTGCACGAACTTATCCTACACACCACTACTTGCATCTGTGCCAAACCGAGTGACCTTCGGCGAAGCTTCGTCCATCTACGTCAACATGTGATGACAGAGACTACAAAGATCGTGATTCGTGAAGCTCTCGCTCTCTCTCTCTCTCTCTCTCTGTGGATTTTATAAATTTTGTACTAATTATTGAAATGAAATAATGAATGGATGAGATGATTGTATGGGGAATTCTAGGGTTTTCTTTGGGGTCCATGACTGATGAGAAGATCAAGTGGGGGGATATTGAATTTTATGCTTCTGTCCAAATTTGTTGCCAAAGGGGATGTGATCTTGGAAAAAACAGAAAGAGAGATTTTGTGAGAAGAGAAAGAAAAGGGTATGGTTTCTAACCAAATCAATCTAACAAATCACTCGTATAGATTGAGTATTTTGATAAGAATTGGAGATGGAGAAAATAAAAATGAGATCTTTTGATTCGTCATTTCCATTTCTCATCTAATCTCACAAAAAATTGTGTGATTTAATGAGAAAAGACTTCCTTTTTTATTTCCCTTTTTAATTCCCTTTTTATCACCATCCAAAGGAGCTGTAAGCGATTGATGCATGTGCCATCACCTGCGCAGTGCAATTTCCTTGATTTACGAAATCTTGTGAGGTTCATACGTTAAAAATCGAACCCCAAAGATGTGCAGCGGTGAATGGAACCTGAGACCCTACGAGAATGAGCGGTGGTAAGGTATCAAGCCACCCACATAGCTGTGTCTGAAAACCACTAAAGTTCATTGAGAACATTGATTGTATCATACAAATATGCAAATATTGATAAATATAATCTTACAACAGATTTATCTTTTAGAAAAATAGATTAGAACTCATTTATCTCGGATTAATATATCGCGATCATATATTTTTAGTTACTAACATTATATTTCATAATACTGGTGTCAAATTCAATTCCAGAAATGTCAGTTTCGAGGCATAAACGGGTTCAAAATAACAGCATATTGTTACAGTCGAAGCCGTAAAACTCTCTGTTACAGATGAGAGTACTTGAGAAAATTATCACCTATTGCGACGTCAGCACTTTAGGGAAGTCTTATGCCCCCGGTAACTCGTTAAAACCTAAACCCCCATACGCCCAAATTACAACCTACACAGTTCATCATAAACCCAAGATCACCCATATAGACTTTCAACATGAGAGAATCACAGGAAGCAGTTTATCGCGGGAAGCAAATTAAAGCAGGAGGAATGTTGATCATTTAAGTGAGTACAAGTTGAACCGCAGTTAACTGAGAACTCCTGAAGCTTCGGTTGTTCCATAGGCAGTTATTTCTCCAGGCTTAATGCAATACACACGGGATCCTAAATGTTTTACTTCAAGACCGGCTTTCTCACACCCATTGAAGAAAAGGGACTCGTCCTCCTTCCCAATTCTGCGTCTCCAACTCATTAGAAATGCCGGATATGGCAGTCCCAAGCACTTATCTGTTGCGAAAGGCACAGATATAATCAGGCATGTAAAACAGTTCTCTGCTTTATCAAAACGAACAGAATCAACGGCATTTACCTCCCTTCTGTTCATTAATCATCTTGGAATCTGCTTCATTAGCTTTAGGTTTGTAAGACTTGAGGAGAAAGGACAGCGTCTTTATCAGATTGGCATACTGTTTCACATCTACACGCAACAAAGTAGGAACATGAAAACAAGATAGTGGAACAAGAGACAAGAAAATGGCAGATTTATATGTAAAAGCTACTGTTCTGATTCCAAGTGAAAGATTCATAAGAAAAATATTTGGAGGAAACCAGTAAGTGGGTACTTGAAAGAACTGACCAGGTTCGTGCTACTTCAAGTTTAGGGAATGGATGAAGAAGTACAAGCCGTATTATGAAACCAAAGAAAATGTGTTTTCAAGGGAAAGATGTCCTTCATAATTGTCATTCCAATTTTGGAGCGTATATCACCCAGTGTAGAAGAAAGGTAAACAATGCATGACAATAAGATTCCCACTTCAACCACCGAGTAAATGCAAAGATTTGAAGTTTGAAATCCTTAAGAACCCTAATGGAGCAAGCAAAATAGAAATGATGAGATCCATGCTAATGACATGAAGTGATATACACGATGTCTTTCCTTAAATCACAGCTCATTCCCGTTCTACCCTAGTCCAGACTTCTGTATCCTTCAATGTTTTTCTTTTCACAAGCACTTGACAATAATAAGTATCTCAGACATACGCGGATATTAAGTCAAAATCAGACGTCATATTTGTAGAACAATACAGTTAAATATGCTCAGAAGCCAATTTGAGATTAGGGACTTACACAACAATATATCGCTAGCAATAACCAGATCCCAATCTGGCTCAGCAGATGGAAAGGCATCACCCCATGAGTCTGAAAACATGAATGCTTTTGCTCAAATCGTCATCATATCATCAGTGGAAAGTTAAAGAGACATAAATGAGACATTTACAACTGGTATCATGTCACATGTTTCATTCCATCAGTTGTAAACTGGAACTCAAAAAATCCTCATTGAAAGAAAGAAAAAGTTTTCCACTAATCATGAAAACAAAGGTCAACAGCACCAAGTCCTATCCGTAGAGAGGTTTTACTGGTTGTCTTCCTTATAGTTCCAGACAAATTAAGAGCCATAATGCTTAATGGGTTACATGAGGAAGGACTAACGCTTTACGTGAGGAAGGACAGGAGAAATTCCATTGACTCTACAATTATGAGCTATGTTCTCTGCAATTTCTTGGTCGTCATAGTCTGATGTAGTGATGTCAAGTTGGAATGATTTTCTCAGGAAAATGGCCAAAGCTCCAGTTCCACTGCCACCGAATAGAAGAATAAACATCAGGAATACAACCAAGGCATGAAAATACTCAAACGAATACAAGTATTTGGTAACTAAACATATCAATTTTTACACTTGGAGATATATTTTCATGCAAGGATAAGAAACAACATGCAAAAAGTGCACCCAGTTTGTACCCCATAATAAGGGTCTGGGGGAGTTAGATTGGGTACAGCACTACAGCTGTCCAGATAACCTTCAGCATTAAATGCACAAAATACTTGTCCTCATACTCAAAACCTAAAAGAAGGTTAGTAGCATGCGAAACAACATGGAAATTGAAGCCAAGAGGCCTTTGTTCCAATGGCAACAAGAATGAACTTAGGAGCCAGAGAAAGGAGGTTAGGTGTCCAACTCCTCTTCTAAGGTGCTAATCCAACTATTCTAACAGACTGACTTCTGCCAAGATAAAAGAAAAAAGAAAAGGGAAACTAAAAAGGGACTAATAAGTGCAAGAAAAACATAGCTTCAGGTCATAATTCCGAAGTTGAGTAGCTTCTACTTTAGTTACCAACCATTTGAGGTTTGAATTTGCCAAACTTAATGCTTGGAAAAGTAAAATATACAAAAACATTGAGACACTCGAAAGGTGTGCAACTTAAACAATAACAAAGTAGCAGCGTACAAAACAAGGGCACAGAAGGTTCTGAAGGATGCAAGCATAGCAATAAGACAAATGAAGGAATCATATTAGATGCAAGCATAACAATAAGACAAATGAAGGAATCATATTAATTAACAGGTTAAGATAGTTGCACTCTAGAAGATCTGGTACTTTAAGCACACGAAAATGGACATGCCTGCCCAATTCCATGACGCGCCGCCCTTCTATCCATGACCTGTGTTGAACTAGCCATTCTGCAAATGAAAATGTCCCTGGCCAAAGCAAATTAGCATTCAGCTCGTGGAAAGAAAATTCTCGAATGAGCAACTCCTGCAAATAAGCCAACACACAGATACAGATGTAAAGAACCTTAATATACGACACACTAACCATGCATGAAGATCCAGAAACCACCATTTTGGTAAAGAACAAACATGCGATAGAAATACGATCCATATGGAGAGACATGGCTATCAAATAAAGCGATTCAACACTATAACACTCTTTGTGTCTAACTCCTAGAATGCTTGGCTCTGTATCTGTACCAGTTCACTTGCTGTGTGTTGATGTTTTCTCTTGTACAGGAAGGTATGACTCCCTTGGAATCTGTATTTTTTTTCTAATGACATTGTGGATTACCCAAAAAAAAAAATTTACACTTGATAAGTTACAAATGGATTTCCATACTGAGTTTGGGAGCTTTATAATTGTGAATTCAAAAATCACTACGTAAGGGTGAGTTTCCCATAAAAAGCCCGTCTATAGCTTATGGTCTTTAGACAACTTGTCCGCTATTTGGACTTTTAGTTGATATATGTGAGGAGAGTCCCATGTCTCGAAATTCGTGTTTTTGTGGGCTTTAGACCGTTTAGTTCATTTAAGAGTGATTTGCAATCTTCATGCTAAGGATTGGACATATATAAAGATTTCAAAGAAAATACATCTTGTCTTCATCTACTCCATCTTCGAATCTAGTTTCAAAAGCTAACTACAGCTATCCATCTTATACAGTTGTTGAACTACAACTTAAATCCCTGCATTTGAAATCCAGAACAATCCAAACAGAACCTCAGATTTTTCTTCTTTTTAAAGCTCAAAATCCCTGCCCAACCCAATTGATTCCAGTGGCCCCAGGGGGAACTCAAACTAGCCATCCCTGGAACGCAAGCCAATGTTGTAACCAACCGACCCGTCCCTTGGCGTTAACAGACCCTTGGGCCTTTTTTTGGTAAATAACAGAACCTTAGACTAAGGGGGTGTTTGGCCGCCACTTTTTTAGCTTTTCCCATTCTCCTTTTCTAATTTTGGGTGTTTGGAAGACAACACCCAGAACTCATTCCCTCAGAACTCCTTTTCCATTTTGAACTTTCTAGGCTAGAAACCAAAAAGAGGTGGAGAGCTCTTTTTTCATTTCTACTTCTCATTTTGACCATAATCCTATTGCAAAATGCATACTGCACAATTTCTCCCAACACTCCTCTCAAATTCAAAACACATTCTGACCATAATCCAAAAAATCAAAATGTCAAAAAGTAAAAAATGAAAAGCTGAAAAGTAGGCTTCCAAACACCCCCTCCGTAACTGACAAGTATGACAAAAATCACAGAAGCCGAGCCATGTACATCTTACGATAGTCGACTGCTAAGAAGCACTGACATTTCAAAGAAGGTTGTGTGTCATTTCGGACACTGACAATCTCTGAACACCATGCCGGACTCTCGTCCTAGAGCGTCTTGGAATTTCTTTATTCTTCTGAAAATGGACACTTGGGGGTGCACATTTTCATCACTTGGGAACAATGACGTGCACTCTTTGTCTCTTCCCATAATAGAGGCATACATTTCCATCCATCACTTGGTCTTTTAGGTTATGGAATACATGGTCTCCTTATTTGACCTTAGTGTGGTGTAATATTTTTGTTGATCTATGAACAAAACTTTCATATATAGGACATTCAAAAATATCTAAACTATTTATTACGAAAGCGTCCTCGACGTGTCAGATCCTCTATTTCTTGAAATTCGCATGCCGGCTCGCCCTTGTCGTGCCATGTGCCCGTGATGTGCTACTTAGGTCCATTGTTTCTATTTTGCAGTTGAGTACGACAATCAAGTTATAACAGTATATGCATCCAATAAAGCCCCATATTTTACAACTCAAATACTCAATCAGGTTGACTTAAGTAGACTGCAAATTGCACTCAATCTGGTTAGGTACCAAAATTCCAACCGCGAATCAAACAACATAGAGTCCGAGAGATCAATCCGAAATTTCAATGATCATCTTTTTATCATCTAACCTAGCCTATAAACCTAAACAGCGATTCACTCTGACAAAAGACAAAAACCTAATATACCATCCTAAATCACATTTCCATTAGCTCAAAAACTTTCCAAAAACTAACAAAACCAAGAGAATTAGCATTAAAGCATAAATGAATAAAAAAGTTACTAGTAAATAACGAAGCAACAGATCATCCCTAGTAAAGAGCAAATAAATCAACCAACAACCTGATGGGGAAATACACTATATGCCACATATGGGTATTTCTAAAAAAAACGGAATTACACTAACCATTTCAGGAAATTGGTGACCTCTCTCCACGTAGCTCTGCTGAGTCTCTGTCGTTTCATCGTCTGCAAAAAAGACCATGAACTAGTTTTCGATATACGTATACACACACGCACGCACTGGGAGAGAGAGAGAGAGCTACCATTGTTGTCATCGAAAAGAGAAGATGGGGAGAAAAGAGCAAAATCCATTTCCATGGCTATGCCTCTCTGCGCGAAGATGGGTAGAAGAGAGCAGACATTTTGGGGGCGCGGGTCACTAAGTAAATCTCGGCCGTCAAATATTTTGGACGGTCCGGACGAATAATTTATTTAAGATCCAGACCGTCCAAAATCAGAATGGACAATCAAGATTTTCACTATACGTTTGTAGTGAGTTGTCCACTGCAAGCTCCCGGGTTCCAACATTTTGTACCAAGATCTCAACTTATTCATTCATTACTACAAGTATTATTAAAAAGTTCTAAAAATTACGGATTTTCTTCCAATTTATTAGTCTCCTTTTTTTCTCTATTACTAATAGAGTATAGTTAATTTTAAAAGTGAAGGGCAAAAAAATAAACTCATCAACTTTTACACATTACTTTTGAACCGGGATAATATTTTTAGGGATAACAAAAAGTATCAAATAAGAGCAAAAATTAATGACGGAGGGATCTTATTCTTTTTTATCTAAAAAATATTAGCACTAAGTGCAAGAAAATTTTTGGGAGAACTAATAATGTGCGATCTAGGTTATCTTGGAGTCGAGTATAACAGAGTTCTAGTGTCAATTTTAAAATTCAACATATGTCACTGGGTAGAATGGTACTCCACTAATCATGCAATAGGGCTAATGCGTAACAAATTGCAAGTGTAGGGGTCAATCTGTCATAACACTAATCAACGATTCAACAGAAACACATCTCACATCTGGCTTGCTGGGATTTTCGTAAGTTTAGGGCCACAGTCTTGTATTGTGTGGCCGCAAGGTTCGGGTTTGTTGCTGTGAGGTCCGAGTGTGTGGATGCAATGTTGGAGTATTGGCCGCAAGGTCGTTTTCGGCATCGTCTTCCATTCTAAGGTCCCGATAAGTATATTACTCCGTATTACAAGTTAATGTAGGTATGTATGTACGAAGCAGAGAGAGAGAGAGAGAGAGAGAGAGAGAGAGAGAGAGAGAGAGAGAGAGAAAACTACAATCGTTTTCATCGAAAATAGAGACTGGACTAGGATTTTATATATGGGGGTTGCCATAGTAGCAACATAAGATTTTGAAATTTCATAGTTAAGTGTGAGTACAAATTATGGCTGCAATTTCCTATTTTTAACAATAATGTTTTCATATGAAAATATATATGGGGCTCGGACATGGTAAATCAGAGAATACATAAAAAAAGAAAATAGGCTTAGGTAATTTTATTAGATTTTTCAAATTGGGAATTTTAGCTGGTAATTTAGTAGTAGAATTACTTTTTTGCTTTATATGCACTTTCCGAATAACATCATCACTTCTTTCTTTCCAAACCTACTATTTCCCCCCGATAATATATGGACTTTTAGACTAAAAACGAAACTCTCTTCATGGAATATGAACGTGGCCCTGTTCGTTTGATAGTTTAGTTTAGTTTTGATGATGTCAAAAGGTGTAATGAGTGGAGAGAGATAGAGAGAGAAATGAGGAAAATGATAATGTCAACAAAACTAAACTAAAACTAAACCATTTAACCGAACAAGGCCCCCGGTCGAATCTTTACAAGTCAGACTATACACACCTTATTTCGTACATTTTCAGAATGGTGTCTTACTGATGGCTCGGACCCCCGGTCGAATCTTTACAAGTCAGACCAGAAATGAATGCCGGACTATGTCACTATATTTTTTTCCTGTTTCAATCTTTTCAGCTCATTCTTCGACCACTTCTTTAGCGAGGAAAGAAAGAAAGCCCATTAGACGATATGATCGATCCACGTCCTACCGTAGTGCCCGGAGAACCAGGCTTGACTTCCTTTGAAATGCCATTAGATATTCATTCATTTGCTTTATTATTACACACAATCGCGCTATCATTCATATAGTATTAGATAGCAATATTATTGAATATGAGTGGCTTACAATATTTTAATAGGTGTTATGTTGATACTGGAGGATGGAAAATGTATGTTTGACCTATTGAGAACAAATATAATATTATGCATACACTTGTACCAAAACTAAATACACAAGTTACTCCCACCTTAATTATAGGAAAAATAGTCATTGATCAAATCCCAAATGAATCTTGTTGTGGAGGTGTCAAATGTCAATGACCACACTACAAGGTTTCCGATTCCGTCAATAACTTAATGTCTTTATTATGTGCTATGTAACATATTTAACTATTAAACAATTCATTTATTTCATATTGAGCGCATTAATTTCTTGGAATAAAGACGTGAGATTGAAATACTTGACAAATAATAATTTAAGTTTCAGTAAATGGTGTAGCTAGTACGTATAAATGGAATTGAGTGCGTACGATTTTTGTTATGTTATTATTAATGTGATGTCCAAAAGTGAGATCCGTCATGATCGTATTTGATAATCTATAATTGTACATTTTATAGAAATAACATTATAAGTCTACGCAATAATAGATGAGGCGTATGTAATATTATATGATAAGTTACACATATAGTCACAGGGAATTGAATTTCACACCCCCATTTCAACATTTGCACTCCCTTTTTGTTTTTATTAGGGTGAAATTACTGAAATAACCCTCCATTTCAACATCTGCACCCCCTAAGGGATTATAAAATGGAGGGGTATTTCAGTAATTTCACCCTAATAATAACAAAGAGGGGGTGCAGATGTTAAAATGGGGGGTGTGAACTTCAATTCCCTAGTCATATACTACTATGTTTGTTTTGGGTGGGATAAAAAACTAATAAGGGTAAAAGTAAAGAATAAACTCGGTCATTAGATGAAAGGATAAAATGATCACAAAGGTATGGATTAAAAAATACCACCTCAAGTGGTATTGTATGATAAAAAAAATAAAATTGTGTTATTGTATGATGGAGTACTAAATAGACAAATAGTCTCGATGTAATAAAGTCTCATTTCTAGTTTCATGCATTGTACGTGGAACTAACTAGTCAAAGAAAATACACGAGGTCACATGTTATTCAAATCTTTAATCAGGACCGTCGCTGATATTTTGAGAGCCTAAAACGACCTATAAAGTTGGGGACCCTTGTTGAAGAATGTAAATCAATCTGAAAAAGCAAACATAAAATAAGGTAAGGAGATAAATTTTTGAAAGTAGTGATCGTTACAACTTACAAGAATGTAATGAGTCCAACGAGGTTAGGGGGTGCGCCACTAACTTGATTTTTTTGGCATTTTGGCATTTTTATGTGAGAGCTCGAAAAACACGTTGGCTTTTTGTGATTTTTTATGTAATGTATTATAAGAGAATGACATGTCTTGAAAAGAGTTAGTAGTCTTAGCGTCTATCCCCCTTCAACCCTCTTACTATGCTTTACAGCTGCTAGGTTGTAGGAGTAGATGTTCTTTTGAAGGTAAGAATAGATTAGGACAGGTAAAATGGATTCAAGCAGTAGGATGTTAGGCATCTTGGTGTGCATTTAATTATCACTCTTTTTGTATTTTTAGCGATAAAAGTAGTAATAACGTCAGCATTAGTAATCTTTGTCATTCATAGTAAGGTTATTTATAATATAACACTCTATAAAATTTGCGGGTCATTGATATTAGAAAAATTGAGCCCCAAGTGCAAGCCTTATGCATAGACGGACGGGAGTGTCCTTGTCCCACTCTTTTAATCATGCATGAAAATGCCCTATTTCTTATCAACATAAAAAATACCATTGGGACTAAAAAAAAATCAAGTACCCTGCAGGCCTCACAAGCCCTAAATAACGAAGTGTTTAGACACAATAAAAAATTCCGAAAGAATTGGGTAATATTGATGTTTAATATTTTTTTAACTTTCGGTCGTAATTTTTATGATTAGTCATTTGTCTCAACGAGATGAATCACAAAGATGTAAAAATATAGCCCAAAGTTTAGAAAGACACTAAAGACAGTGAGAAGTAGTCTTTTTTAAACTTTCTTCTTTGTTTAGTCAGTGTTTAAGCATTTGGATCATAGTTTTTTTCCTTGTGTTCCATTCGTCAAGACAAAGATTAATGCAACCAAATATGATGCAAATTTGGCCATAACTTGAAAACCAGGCTGAAACGACACTGACAATATAATGAACAACGTTGTCCAAACACATCCTAGTTACTTACTCCTGAGTTTATCTTTTGGTTCGATGATCAGAGGTGTCTAAGTCAGTTTACGCACACCTCTATTAATGTTATCACCGGTTCAGTTAAAAACACACCATTCATGCCGGGACCAGAGCATTTAAAAGATTCTACTTTCTTGCGACCCAATTCCAAGAATTGATCCCTGGTAATTATGTAAAGAGCCCAAACGCACCCTAATTATCCGGAGTAAATTATGATAACACAACGTTTGTAGAAGTTTTGGGGGAGAGAGATTTCAGAGATTGGAAGTGAATAATTATCCAACACCAAAATATTCGAACACATCATCTTCTCTCATTTGATTTGTACACTTTTCATACAGATTAGAGTATTGTCTTATAATTTAATCTTAATTGCTTGTATTCCATTATTAGCACTTTTTTTTTTTAACAGCCCATTATTAACACCTGAACTCTCGCTATTCTTTGCCCTTAAACAAAGCTACAGAGCTGTGGCGTTCTTCCCAGGGAGTTGACGAGAGAGAGAGAGAGAGAGAGAGAGAGAGAGAGAATGGTAGGACCATCGAGGCCACAATTCGTTCTATTCGGTTCATCAATAGTGCAGTTCAGTTACAGTGATGAAGGTTGGGGTGCTATTCTCGCCGATATCTATTCTCGAAAGGTACAAAACTCTACCCGATCCTCCTCCCCTTTCTTTTTCTTTTTCTCTCTCTTCTATTGATTGATTGATTGTTGAATCCAATTGGGTTTCTCATATCTCGACACGATAATAATGGAGGGTTTGAATTTTGGATTCCTCTACTTGTTTGTTTTCTGGGTTCTGTAGATCTTTTATTTCAGCTCGTGTGTCGTTTTACCATTTTTTTCCCGACAACATAATTGGATTTATCGATGGTGGGGTTCCACACATCTGTACCTGATTAAATTCAGTCGCTGGGTTAGTTACCTTCCAAATCTCATAGAAGCATTGGTGATTAAATTAATTCAGATTCTGGTAGCTGTTTAATCCTTACACATGTTTTGGTCACTGGTTTCCCGAATCCGGTGGGTTGACCTGGTGATTACGGCCGGAATAAGGTTTTGCTCCCTCCTAGATTTTAGGTTCGGAATTTCTTTGGTGCGGTCAACTCTTGTCGGGCTAGTATCCATACGGGACTTTGCCCTGAGTTTATCATCTTCTGCTATTCATATTAGGACTTAGGAGTGATACACCAGACAGACATTATCCCTAGGTCTTGGTCATTGGGTTTTTTTTTGCTAAACTTGCCCAACAAGGGATTCATATGAACCCAAGGGGTTGAGAGCTGAAAATAGAAATCTTGGAACATATAGGGTTGTCGGAAAAGGAGAGTATGGAGTCACATGTAGCTTGGGAATCCAAAAACATTGACCCAATGCAAGCTGAAAATAGAAGATTGGATTTGTGACTCCATCTTTGCTATGCTGAATTGTTATCTTTTGACCTATTTGCATGGACTAGAGTACAGATGTCGGGTGTGGGTACTTGTCTAATTATCATATATTTCATTTCAAAGATACGGGGACATACTGGAACATTCATTATTCTTCATATGCAATTTCTATTTTCTAGCTTAAATGGTGTTTACTAGTTGTCTTAGATTTTTAGTTTTTTGATTTATATTGTGGGGTATACGATCCTGGGGTTGAACCTTCCTTGAACCTATTGATTCGCCTGAGGGATTGGCTTGAGCCTCTCGCCTAAGCACCCAGCTTGCACACGTAGCAGCGTTGTTAGCGCCTAACCGGACGGTGGTTTGTCCAGGAAAGCACTCCGATGATCTATATTGAGTGGAGGAAGACGATGGAAAGTACAGGAAAGTATTTGGGTTTGAGAGGGGTGAGGCGTACCCTTTAGGGCTGGTTGATGGATCTTTTATAGTGATCTCCTGACTTCCCCTCCAAGCTAGCAAGGGCTAAGCACGCGGAGTAACTACTCGGCTAGCGTCACCCTCGACGAAGGGGATCGAGGTGGTTACCTGCACATGCCATGAGCTATCTTCCAAACCAATAAGAGCTTGATGTGTGTCATAACCGTCCGGCTGATGTCACACTTGACGTATTGGATTATGACGGTTAAAAGCACGTACCCAGAGATGCCTTCCAAGGACCATACGTGTCATACCGGCCAAGACTGATTCGGGATATGTCCGAACCCACCGGTTCGGCCCGAGAGGTATTCTTTGGCCATTCAGATAACGAACGAATCCGAGACATATTATAGGCTATGTTACATGGATCCTTCATTTTGGTTGAAATACCAATGTTGATGTGTCCAACACACATATCCATTTTGGACACTTGGATCCTCTAATTGTCATGATATTTACAGAAAAAGAATAACAAATTTGCTAGAAAATCGATATTTCTAGTCTCACATGGACATAAAATAGTAAAATCAAATTTTTCTTAACCCCTTCTTGTTTAAATACGTTTTAAAATACATTTTATGATACATAATCTGAAAAAATTATGCATTATGTACTACAAAAAAGTATTCACGTGTCCCCGTACCCACACCCAATTAAGGGACACATATCCGAGTATCCTAAGATTTAAGTTTAGGAAGGTCAGACGCTTGGACTCGCACCCTATACTCGCACCCGAATCCATGCAACGTAGATTATAGGGGTTTCATGCATAGCTCGTGTGAAACTCGACGTATAAAATATGCATATTATAGGGGTTAGGCGCATTCATTAAGGCTGTGGTTTGACTGGACCCTTATTGTTCGGCCCACTACACATATTATAGGGGTTTCATGCAGAGCTCGTGAGAAACTTGACATAGAAAATATGCTTGCTAAGTTATTATCCAACTAATCATGTCCGACAAGGATTCTATATCCTTTTCGAGTGTCAAGTGTCTAATTTCATATGTTTAAGGATTCATGTAACATAGCTTTTGACTTTGGTATGTATCGACAAATAACCACGGTACGCCTTTACTAAGAATTTGATATCCTGTGTATGCATTACATTCTATCGACTGATATTCAAAATCAGAGGTATTTGATATTTTAACTGTATGAAGTTTACCTACTTTGCCACATAGGCGTGGTTAACTGATAAATGTCTGATCTCGCGGTTTTTATTTTCATTTACCTGTTCTGAGATGTTTAAAGTGGATCCCCTCTATCAATATTACTGCTGATTTTTTTGCTTCAACTGGCTTAGGCAGATATTTTCCTGCGAGGATATGCGGGTTGGAACTCTAGGCGTGCTCTCCAAGTTATTGATCGAGTTTTTCCCAAAGTATGTAGGATGAGTTTTTTTTTTTGATTTATTTTTTCTCCTGCTCGTTGAGCTGTTGGTGAATAGCTTAGTTGGAAGAAAGATATTTCTTTAATTGGCCCAAGCTTATTTATTTATATTGTGTTAGGCCAACTCCAATCAGGCATCCTTGCTTGACCAATTTCTCTCTCCTTGATGCTTATGTTTCGTTAATATTCTCAATTTAGGATGCAGCTGTACAGCCTTCTCTGGTGATAGTCTATCTTGGTGGTAATGATTCAATGCATCCTAACCCAACCGGCCTGGGCCCTCATGTGCCTCTTCCAGAATATATAGAGAACATGAGGAAGATTGCTATTCATCTCAAGGTAATTTCTTGGAGAGGATAGTATTTTGCAGATATATTACATAAATGAGATTCTGATTACCTTACCACATGATGAAGGGACGATCATATAGGTTCTGTTTATATTGTATCATGTGTCTATATTGTATCATTGGATAACAAGTGTACAAGGAAAACTTCTTCCTTTTGATTTCCATAAGCCAACTAAATATTCTAAACAGAATTGTCTGTTGTTTGTCTGCAAAAACCATTGAGAGTTCAAACTTAGATGGAAGCTTGTTTTGCATCTCCGTGTGTATCAGTTGTAGTATTTGCTCTACTTCTTTTGGTATGAATTTAGAGCTGTATTTTGTTGGCCAGCCTTGAGCTATACTCAACAGTATTTTGTTCATATTCTAACAGAATAATATTTTGTTAGCAGAGCCTTTCAGAGAAGACGCGTGTAATCTTCATGGGTGCTCCTCCAGTGAATGAGGAAAAAATCCGCGAATTTACGGGGTGCTTTTATATTCCTTTGACTTTCTTTTCTTAATATGCTGGCATCTTTCTGCTCTAACATTGTACCTGTTTTTTATGCACATCAAAAATGCAGTAACAAATTTGATAAATTGGGTCGGACAAACGAGGCCTGCAAACAATATGCAGAAGCACTAGTAGAGATGTGCCAAGAGATGGATGTCAAGTCGTTTAATCTATGGACAGCAATTCAGACAAGGGATGATTGGTTGACAGCTTGCTTTACGTAAGTTTGCTTTGCCGTAATAATTCTTATGCTTGTTTGACTGCCTCCTGCCTTTTCTCATTGAGCAACCTTTATTATGAGTACCATTATGTATCTGCTGCCGGATGCCACAGAAGATAGATTTACCTGAACCACCGATCATTATAGGAGTTACATATGCTAAAATGAAATGCAATGTGAATAGTGCACCAGTGCACTTCTATCAAATCACCATGAAGTGGAAACTATACCTCGTTAGTTGGAATGTTTTCTGAAAAGGAATGGAATGGTCATTCCTTGGTGTCCCAATGGAATGTCGTTTACATTGGTGAATCACGAGTCCATTGGTGATATAGATACTGTTGTTTACGTACCCGACCGAACGTTGGAATGAGCATTCCAGGGGAATGTCCTTTCAGCTTCAGCTTCAACTTCATTTCACTGAACCAAACACTTCGTAATTGGTAAAACATCTAGACATCTTCAGAGAAACAACTCAGGAATCATAATTGGTTCACCGTACTAGCTAAGCTTCATCTTGCTTCTCAAGAGTTTTGCTTTTGAGTGAAACTCAGTAGAGTTTCTTCCACGTGACTCAAGAAATTGTTGTGCCGAAACCCGAAGTTAGAGAATATATACAAATCAACAAAGAAAAGCGAAACACAAGATTTACGTGGTTCCCTCAAGCACAAAGCAAGAAGGTACGTCCACGGGGAAAAAGCAAGAGGATTCACTATCCTGGGGAGAAATACATAGAGCCAGCTAGACCCGTAACTCTCACTTGAAGCACTCTCACGATATCTACGAACAAATCTCTGAAAGAAACCCTGAAGAGCATCAATGTCTCAAATTTCAAATTTGGTTCTGAGTTTGGTTAGAGGATGGAGGTTTGTATGATAAAATAACATTCCCTTCAATTTCAAGAGTTTCTGTGATTGTTGCGTCATGCTTGCCTTGAAAACGTTGATATATTCACAACCCATTGTAAACCTATGAATATGATTATGCAGTCAATCTTTTTTCTCAGCATTCCAATCAAATGCTCTCGAAACTAATTGGATTCTCTTTATCTTTTTGCTGTAAACTATGTTCTATACAATTTGTTAATTATCTGATTTCTTTGTAATTCAGGGATGGAATCCATTTGTCATCAGAGGGAAGCAAGATCGTGGTGAGGGAGATATTGACGGTACTCAAAGAGGCTGAATGGGAGCCAAATCTGCACTGGAAGTCATTGCCAACTGAATTTTCTGAAGATTCTCCATACGATCTTGTCGGTCCTGATGGTAAGACCACACTAAACGTCTCTGAGACCAACTTTCACTGGGAAAACGAGTGGGATTAGGTTCTTTGCGAGCAAGGTATCGACCCTTTGTTGGCGTTTTATTGACCTGACTCGTCCTCTGCCATTGTTTACTAAACTTTTTCTCATGATTGTGTCCCGTTGAGTTTTAACTTGCAATGTATCATGGTTCTTGTAGAATATTTTGTGAGTACTTATAAAATACTTTCTAATTTCAATGGTTAATTGGATGTTGAAAACAGAGGATGAAGAATGAAAGAAAGCTCGCCAATCCCATTTCTGAAAGTGAACTTTGGGTGAGCATTATCATGCTGTTGCATGTTGCATTGGTGTTCTTTGATTCTATCTAGTTCAAACTGTGACCGGCAAATGTCTTGGTCGTCGATGAAATGTAGTAACATTACATTTGGACAAACTTACGGCTGGTGGATTTTCTAAATTTTTATCAGGTTCTGATAGATTATTTTTTCTATTTTCTTGATTTGTCTCAACAAGAGGAGTCGGAATATCAAGAAATTGAATAAGGTTCAATACGGGGAGATATTCGCAAGTCTTTTTTTAATTAACAAAATCTAGAAAGAGTTCACTCAGGTGTCAAAGATCTTTACATTCTGCCAAACATGTCAACAAATTGATCAGAGTAGATTACGAATCTGCTTAAGTGTTTGAATGGTATGTGCATAATTGATTTTGTGTCGGAGTAGCGTTTGGGGTAAAATTTAAGAAAAAGATTCTAAGTTATATTTTTGACTGCGTTGCCCTTGGTTAGTAACTTCATCAAAATGTTAAAGGGTTTCTTTTTCTCCCGAGCCCCTAAAATCCTACTACAATGCAAATTGTATATTTTGTTGTGAAAGCTCCAAAAATCCTACAATGCAAAATGGATAATGACATGTATGAAAGACCATTTCCTAGATTGGTCTCTCATTTTTCGGGTGGTTTGATTGCTTAATTGTGGCTTTTTTACGAGGCCTCCTGTAATGGTCTCCTTCGTTATCAATGAATATTATCTCTTCCTATCAAAAAAAAAAAAAAAACACTAAGGCTCCCTTTGTTTCGGGCGGAGAACGTTTTCTAGGAAAACATTTTTCTTGGAAAATATTTTCCGATGTTTGGCAAAACGGAAAATGGTTTCCGAAAAATTAACCTGGAAAACGTTTTCCCTAGTCAAATGAAAACCAGTCCTTTTGAGCTGGAAAATGATTTCCGAAAAATTAACCCAGAAAACATTTTCCCCGACGGTCGCGACTTTCTTTCAGAGAACCCCCACGTACAGAAACTCCGAGTAGGCCTTGTTCGTTTTGGTTTTCAAGAATCGGTTTTCTCAATTATTATCCAATTATTACCTCTATTTTTAAATATTACTTTTATTTTTCTCTATATCTCTCTCCAATCATTAATACCTATTTTTTAATTATTATTCCTATTTTTTCATCTAATCATTACAGAAACCCAAAACCCAAACCAAACACAACCGATGTACTCTCTCTCTCTCTCACACACACCTATCAAAATCAAAATCCTCGCATCTCTCTCCCTCCTCAATCTCACCCATCAAAATCAAAATCTCGCATCAAGGATTGAAAAAGTGGTTAGTGTGCCCTAAAATTACTTCTTTTTGTTCAATTCCACTCAGAATTTCCGTTCTCTTTTGGAATTGGAAAGGATGATCTGCAATATTGGGTTTTGATTGGACTAAGGAATTGTTTGGGAAATTAATAGCACCTGTGCTGTGAACTGTGAATCTTAGACCCATCAGGCATTAGTCTTGGGATTTTTGTTCTAATTAAGGTTTACTATATCACAATCCAAGGGTAATGGACGATTTTTTTTTGGTAAATAAAATTGATGCTGCCACCTTATGTGATGACTTTAAAGTTAACCCAAATGAGCCAATTATTGGTGTGTCAGCCAATGCTAGGATGAAACAAGATCAGTAATGGACGACTTCATTTCGATTTGATTCGAGAAATTTCTTGCTCGATTGGATACTCTAGTGGATACTCCTTTTTTGATTTGATTTGATTCGAAAAATTTCTTCTGATATGCATTGTAATATTCTGTCATTTGTGTAGGATGTGAATTTTTTTTTTTTTTTTGAAATATGGTTATTTTGTCATTTTTTCATGTTAGTGATTTTTTTATGTTTACCAAACAATAGAAAATGTTTTATGGAAAATGTTTTCATATCACAACCAAACACCAAAAAACGTTTTATTTTCTAGAAAATGTTTTCCATGAAAAAGGTTTTTCAGAAAATATTTTCCGCCCGAAACAAACGGAGCCTAAGGTTAAAAAAAAACACTACGTGTGTGTGTGCGCTCTGCTGCGCACTGTGGCTCTGCACCGGCATTGTTCCCAGATTGGAGACGTCCACCGCGTAGAATTCATCGTGTACTACAAGTATATTAGAAATCAACTCGATCGGATATCGTTAAGTGCCTCATGAGTATTTTCCGTCCAAAAATTAAATGGAAGGTAGAAATTTAGGTTGATGCTGTATTCATCAAAATGATACAGATAGAATTGTTCAAATTAAAAGTGTAAGGACTAAATTGACAATTTCCTTCAAACTCGAAGGGGCATATGAGAAGTTTACCTCGACCAGTTCATAGGATAAAGGTGTACCCGTTGTCTGCGACGCACTGGACAAATTCATCCTTTTGGAGCTGAGAAGAAGAAGAGCAATGGCGGGTAGCCAATCCACTGTAGCAAGGTCGACGTTCCACCTGCCGTTGGAGGTAACGACTGAAATCCTATTGAGATTGCCCGTGAAATCCCTATTGCGATTCAAATCCGTATGCAAAACCTGGTATGATCTGATCAAAACCCCTGATTTCATTTCCAAACATCTTCAAACCCACTCCACTCTCAATTCCATCTCTCTCCTAGTAACCACTTACAATTACAAAACCGGAAACCATGCATTGTCTTTAATTTGCAACGATGGGTTTAATAACGTCCCTATCAATCTAGATTTCCCTTTTTTGAATTGGACGAACACTCGTCGCTGGTATGGGCGTGATAAGAATTATTTTTCTATTGTGGGTATCTGTAATGGTTTGGTTTGCATAAGTCTATCTCGCTTTGGATGGCCCTTGATTCTATGCAATCCCTCCACCAGACAGTTTCGGGAAATTCCTAATTCCGAATGGAAATTGTCCGATGAGAATGGTATTGGCTTTGTATATGTTAAGTGGGTTAGTTTTGGGTTTGGTTTCCATTCCAGAGCTAACGATTACAAGTTGATTAGGATTGTGCTTTATTCTAATCCCGTCAATGAAGCCCATATCCGAGCTGATCTGTACTCGATGAGAACTGATACATGGAGAGAAATCGATGTCGATAAGGTTTCGGCGTTCGTTGGGGAGATGAATGATTTGGTGGGTTTTGGTAGCTTCATGCAAATTCCTGGATCTTGTGCTTCGGCAGTCTTGAATGGAGTTTCCTATTGGCCAGCACGTGTAATACCAAGTAATGAAGTGATTGTTATGTCCTTCGACATGGATGATGAGGTCTTTAGAAAAATAAGAACACCGGTATGTTTGGATGAGACATGGAATGAAACTAACTGTCAGATTACGGAATTGAAGGATAAACTTGCTCTGGTTGTTCATCATGGTGGCAGATGCTTTGATGTGTGGGTGTTGAATGAAGACCAGAGTTCTTGGACTAACCAGTTTAAAGTTGGATCTTTTCCAAGGATTGAACGTTATGGGGAATATGATGATACCGAGGTGGTGGGATGTACAGAAAATGGTGAATTGGTAGTCACAAACCATAAAGTATCTGGCGATTTAAAGCTCTTTTCGTATGATCCGAAGACATGGGAAAGTACGGATCTTTATTTTAGTCGGGTTTCGTACCCTTCTTATATTTACTTGTATACGGGGACCCTAATTCCAGTCATGGAAACCAACGGAGTTGTGCTCAACAAGAACCAAAAAAGGAAGCATTGAATTTCGTGGAATGGACTCAGGTGTGAGCTCATGTTTTGAATGCTTTCTCTGTTCATGCTTATTTTAGTTGTGGTAGCTTAACTATACCTCTACTATAGTAGTGTCTATTGAAGATTTGATGCATGGGTTTAGAATGAAATATGATATCCTGGACTAGAAAATTGGAAGTTCGACCTTTCCCAAGTATTGCTTCCCCTGTGGGACTTGGGGAGAGAGCTGTGCTCTGGCCTACGGGATGTGCTGAATATGGTGAAATCATAGTGAAAGACACTAAAAAATCGGGCGATTCAGGTCTCTTGCTGGACCGTCCTGAGAGCCAAGATACTAAGAATCTTCTTTTGCCATTTCGACTTAGTATTTCTTTTTGGAGAATCTACCAGTCCTGTAAACGAAGGCAAGCGCACCAATGAAGTCGTGCTTAACAAGAATTGTTGGAACTTGTGGCTCATATGGTGTGTATGAGAGGTACTCGTAAAAGGCCAGTGCCGAGCGGAGCGGAGTGAGGGAAGCGAAGAGACCGAATGGAGCGGACTCTCTATTGTAAAACCCTATGTACTCTGATCATCAATAAACAAATTCTCTCTCCGCTCCCGTGGACGTACCCGGTTTTGGGGAACCACGTATATTCCTGTGTTGATTCTTTACTGTTTATACTCGTATATCGTATGCGAGTGTGATCCGATCCTAACAAAGAAGAATCAAGGGAAAATGTACCAGTGAATTCATGTAAGAGAATCCCGCGTCAGTTTGTCTCACTTGAGTATTTAAGTTGATTTATGTATTGATGATGGAGAACATATATATTTCATGTAATGTAGTTTCTGTTTCAATGACTCTTGATTGCTGCACATTGTTTCTTATTAGCATTGTGTGTCTAGTTGTTTCATCTCTCTTATCTTCTGCAAGAAGGTTGTCATTCACCAAGATTTTTCTTAGTGGTTTGGTGATTTGGCCAGTTTGTTTCTACTAAGAAAATGGGGTGATTTTAGCAACTTGATTACTCATTTGCTAAAATCGAAACCCAACGTAAATGGTACCAACATCTTCAGGATTCATGACCACAATGATGAGTATGGTTAACTTTTGTCAACCCTTCCTTCGTCTTTTCTTATCTTTCTTTGGACTCAACTTCTTTGCTATGCGGGAAAAAAGCTAGACCTAACACTATCAGCCATGCGCACGTTTGGGAAAAACTGGACCGACCAGTCCACGCGCATGGACCCTTTTCCAGTTCCTCTTTTCATGGTTGGAGCTGTTCGTTAAAGGGGCTTTGATTTGTGGGTGTCGAATGAAAACAAGAGTTCTTTGACCAACCAAGTTAAAGGTAGGTCTTTTCCGAGGATTGCAAATTATATGGGAAGTGGGGAAGATGGTGAGCGTACAATGGTGGGAGGTGAGAAAAATGGAAACTCCGTGTACAACTTATTTTCTTATCATAAACTAGGGGAGGCTCAGTGCACGCATGAAGTCTTTTGTTCATGCTTGTATAAACGGCGTCTTTTTTCGATTGTTGATCGATTGTGTTTGCACTTTTTCCTCACAACTTTTTGCTTCCCAAAAGGAATGGATACAATCCTCAAGTTGCCAATAGACCAAAAAAGTAGGATATACATTGCATATCTGGAGTTGGAGGGCCAGAGGTTTGGTAGAGTTTTTGAAACCCGTTTCAAGACTTTTTTAGGTTTTCAAGGTTGGGTTTCAAAGTATTGGGGTTCCCTCTGCTAGTGGGTCCCTCCCCACTTGTCACATTTCTCTCTCTCTCTCTTGCTGCTAGCTCGCAGGTGAAGACTTTTTTTTTTTAATGGGGGCTGAAAATCATTTGGAGGAAACCAAACAAGACACAGGTCTTGAAATCGGGTTCCAAAAATCCAACCGAACAAGGTGCACAGAATTCATAATTGGAATAAGTAAATTTCAAGAACCTGTTAAACATGATGGGTCGAACTCAATATAAGGGGTGTTCCACTAAGATTAGTTTTTTGGTTTTTTGGGTTTTTTATGTGAGAGCTCGTAATACGCGTTTGACTTTTGTGATTTTTGTGGTTTTTTATGTGATGTATTGTGAGGGGATGACCTGTCTTGAAAAGCGCAATAAGCTGGCTTTTGGCTTTTTGAGTTAGCGAAACGGGGCCTAAGAATAACACATCAAACTGATTCCTCATGTAATTAAAGCCGACAAATGGAGACCAGCCTACAAAAAATGACACAATTTGAATAGAATAAGGGAAGCTACACTACACACTGATTAAATGTGTGGATCATATGCACCTATTGCATGATCCATATTATGCCACCTCATGACAATCATAACATTTTATTGTCTCGTAATTCTTATATTAAAAATTCGTAACTTTTCAGCAATATATGATTCATAATATTTAGGTGCGTCTCATAACTTTTATACAAAAAATCGTACCATTTTTTATTCATAAAAAGTAATCGATTCGTAACATTTTTAAGGATACATACGATACACTCCCAAATAGGGGTGTCACACCCCAGCGTGTATCGTAGCCTTTCCCTAGAATAAGAGCAAAGATGGGATCCACATGTTACAAATCTAGGAAGCGAGAAGTCAGCAGTCAGCTAGGATAACACAACCAGCCAACGATGTTGCAGTAGAATGAAAACCAAGCTTTCTACAACCGACCTTAAACCCTGCCTCTAGTTGCTTTTGCATATACTTGGTAGCACAGTTAGATACTCCCTCGGTCCCTTTTTAAATGTGTGCTTTGGGAAACGTGTATTTTTTAGGACGTAAAAAATGTATTTCTACTCAAAAATTTTGAATTTTTTTTGCACCAAATTAAAGTACTCTTTGACCACTTTAATTTGGTGTAAAGAAAGACATAAAATTGTATAGAAAAATACATTTTTTAGGGGTTTGAAAATGCACGTATTCCCATTGTACACATTTAAAAAGGGACGGAGGGAGTACATGATACATGAGTAGAGAATAAAGGATTAGCCATCAAAAGCAGCAGCATCGAAAACAACAGAAACGGGGTGGGTGCTGTGCACCCGGATACTATGCACAGCCTGTGATGGATTTAACAATACTAAGTGGATATTACTAATTGGAAGGATGTAACAACAAAATTATTTTTCAACAGCACAATCAACATTTCCGTCATCTTCCTCCAGCCACGTCCGAGCAGATTGATGGTTTCCGTCATCGTTGTTGTACAATTTTGCAGCTTTTTTTTTCTTTTTTTTCTTTTGTTGTTTTCTTGTATTTTCGGACTGGTAACGTCCTTTGTTAGTCTAATAAGATAAGTTTTCTCGGTAAAAAAAAAAAAGTGTTAAAAATTTAATAAGACCAACATGCCCAGTAATGGTCACACATATGGGTAGACTACAACCAGTTCATATCATCTCTTCAGACAGATACGAATGCAGAGCTCTCCTTTTTCAATGTTGATTACAAAATGGTCGGAGGTATTAGGGCTATCTCCGGTCGTTATGACAAAAATGTGGTGTTATATGACACAAAAGTGTAAAAAGTGGGTCCTATTTGTGTGTAGTTATAACACATTATGTTGTTAAGGTATAAAGTAAGAAATGTTGCAATGATGTTATTAAAGTGTTGGTAAAATTTATAAAAGTAAACAAACAAATAAATAAAATGTAGATATAGGTGGGCCCAACTTTTCTCTTTTTTTTTTCTCCCTCTCTTCCCTGTCTCTACCTCTCTCCTCTCACACGTACAACACCATTTTCTCACTCCTCACAACAACACCAACCTGACACGCTTTTTCTCTCTCCTCACCTCCCCCCTTCTCTCTCTCTCCTCCCCTTGTGAAAATAGCCGTACAAACACAGTTATGAACTGAGCTATTACACAATATTTTCTGACCCTAGCATCAAGTTAATTACACGATTGGGACAAAAAAAAGGAAAAATGTTAGTTAACTGTCTATTTCTTACACTATTTCTCACACTAATGTCATTACTGGAGATACCCTTACTCACCCTTCTTTTTCGACGCACGTGAGACCCTCATTATTTTGTGTGTCCACTTGCATCGGACAATTCTAAACAAACCTGTGTTCAGTTTTGTGCACCAAAGTATGTGCAAGCATACTTCCTTTCGATATAACAATTTACAAATAACAATCATGACACACAACATGCGCGCGCGCAGACGCATTCACTTGAGCGGTGGACTCCACATATTGTGTTGTCACTAGCATGATTGGAATATGGAAATTCTAAGGACACAAATCACATCAGTCATCAACCAATAATTTCGTTAAATAGAACAACATCAGGGAAAATTGCATTGAAGAAAATTTCAGAAGAGAATGTAGCTGACAATAAACAAGAGCCTCAAATACTGAATGACAAGTATTTCACAGAAAAGCCAGAAGAAGCAAAACACCCTTTCTACCAATATCTTCTCTCGTCCCCTACTTATCCTCTTCTTTCACTTCATTGATTTCATCCATTCAATAAAAGTTTGCAACATTAATGTTACATTTGCGAAAAGAATCTTGCAGTTCTTTGACTTAGAGCAGCTTTGCAACGATGATAACTTCGACCAAGTGTTGTACTGCTTCTCTATAGGCAAAGAAGAACAAAGGTTGAATACCATCTCCCTCAAAACTTCAGCAGTCGTTAGAAAATAAGATACCAGCTCTAGTTCGTCTTGCTCCCCATTGAACTTGTCAAAGTAAATACTTCGAAGGTGTAGAGATAAGCACTTAGGCACACAGTTTGGAATAGAGCTCTCAAATTTTGTAAAGCACCCTTTGTGCTCCATAAACCCCTGTGGCAAAAAGCAATCACAAGTTAATACAGCAGCAAAATGACAACTGTGTGTGACTAATGACATAACAGAATTAACAAGTACCCCCAAAAAGACAAGGATTTGAAGATTAGGAGCACTTTCAAGCAAGTGTGGCAGAAACTCCCATCCATGAATGTTGAGATCACCTAGCTTCAATTCGGTCAAATTGTGAAAAGTGGGCATTGCACAGGAAGAACGGTGAATAGCCTGTATGAAGAATGCAAGTAATTACAAAACCTTTAGCAAGGCTGTTCATTTATTACACATTTCCAAGAGTGAACCAGAGCAGGGGCAGAGGTACATATAATGATGGGGTCCCATGACCACCCCAACTTCGCTAGAGTATGATACATGCGTGTTTTGTACCCGGCATCTCCCCAAAATTTAAAAAAATTCCCAAATAATTGAGAGAATAAAAAGTCAGACCCACGTACATGGAGTTGGGGGACCTAATCCTTTTTCGAAGTAAACTCCTAACCCAACATAACGGTAATTAAAACTAAGTTAATATTCCAATTTGGCCCGATTGATTAAGTAAATCATAATCGTTGTAAGTACATTGAAAAGGAAATTTTCCCGCCATTTAGAATAGACTTGATCATAGATGACTTTGGGCATTTGAAAGAAATAAGTCAAAATTCCGCTTTACGTGATGATTGGGGGTTGGAATGTAGTGATGAAATAATTGCATCTTCTAATCTTCTTTCATGTGACGGTATAGATACATATATCTTTTGCTAACGACGAGTACAAACTGATTTTATGTTCCCCATTCCATATTCTACTGTAATCTTCATGCTTGGAACTTCAAAAATTTGTACAACACCACCTTCAAAACACATTAATTAGGGCAGTATGTGAACTTTCATTTTTCAAGTGACGCCCCTTAAAAATAAATCTTGTTTCTACCCTTGGACCAGAATAGAACACGCTTTTTAGATACTATCAATGTAACAATTTTGAGATTGATGTCAACGCGACAAGCAAATGTCAAGGAAACTCACAGTCACTGCAGGCATTGATAAATAAAGAAGGTCAACATTACAGCATGCCGCTACAAGCTCTGCCACATTTTGATCAAGCTCCAGCACATCTTCATAATCCATCACCTGTTTATCACTAGGTCCAACATCTATACAAGCTCTACGCAGAGAATTCAGATTCATCCCCCAATAGCCCGTGGCTACACAGTCATCGTAATACAATACTTCAAGCAAAGGTGTTTGAATGTCAACTTGGTAAAAGTCATCATGGTTGCAATTCTTTAGCCACAGAAACTTAAGCGAAGGCGAGTTCAAGTATAAATGGTCTATTTCTTCGAATTCGCAAGTGTCTAAAGACAACTCTTCAAGCACAGGGCAGCCAGAAATAACAATCTCCAACGACTCGGCGTCGAGAAATTTCAAAAAGGCAAGAGATAATCGCTTAAGATTCGGTAAACAAATCGTATCCGGAACCTCAACATAAAAATGCTGACACCATATCAAGTGCACTAGGGTTTCGCACTGAAAAAGACTCTCAATTGACACCCCAATATTCCCCACGCGGAAGAAGAGAGTTAGTTCAGAAACTTTAAGCCCTAAAACCGTAGAAATCCACTCGTCAATGTTTGAATTACCATAGTCGTGACTACAACGGAGGACGAATTTACGAACAGAAGGCACGTCGCGAAGAGTGACGGTTAGCAAATGGTACATGAATTTGACGAAATCGGGATTGGAATTGGAAACGACGTCGGCGTCGTCGATGTCGATGGAGAGATCGGGGATTGAAGCGAAGAGGTGTCTCCATTTGGTTGATAAGATGGTGGTGGCGAGGGCGTCTTTGGCTGGGAGTTTTGAGAGGATGTGAGAGAGGATTGCGTCGGGTAAATCGCTGATTCTGTCCTCTTTAACGACGACGACATCGTCGTTGTCGTCGGTTAGGGTTTCTGGAATTGCAGGAGGTTCTTGGAGAGGTTTGTGGAGTTTTGGTGGTGTTGAATCCATTTGAACGATTGTAGGTGTGGATTTTTGGAAAATAATCCGAGTGGGATTTTATTGGGAGTTTTGGAGAAAAAACTTGGGTGCTAAAGTTTCCCTTGCACATAAAAAAAAACTTGGGTTCCGGTCGGGTGTAGCCACGCGGTATTCGACCGTGCATCTCGGCTATCTAAAGTGTTTTGGACCGTGTACATTTCTTTCTCTATGTCTCTCTTCTCTTTCTCTGTTTGCTCTATTTGCAATCTGATCCAAAATACTTCTAGACGGGTGAAATACGCGATCTGGTACCCGACCGGCACCCGAGTTTTTCTCGAAATTTTGGAATTCTTAAACCCACACTACATCGGGTTACGTGATGTGGAGGCTAGGATTTAATCGTCCAATTCCTATGATCCGGAGACCCTATAGTGCATTTTGAATGGCCGAGATACGCGATCAGATACCACGTGGCCATAATCTGATTGGGATTTCATTGGGAGTTTTGCAGAAAAAACTTGGGTGCTAAGTTTCCGTTGCACAAAAAAAAAAAAAAAAAACTTGGGTGCTAATCGGGTGTAGCCACGTGGTGTCGGATCGCGCATCTCGGCCGTCTAAAGTGTTTTGGACAGTGTAAATTTCTCTCTCTCTGTCTCCCTCCTCTTTCTCTATTTGCAATCCGATAAAATAGTTTTTTCATAAACCTTTACGAAAAAAATTTCATTAGATAAAGTATATCTTCACAAAAATGTCTTCAAATTATATAAACTATTTCATGCGTTAAATCCGAAAAGGTACTGAAATATACGTCAGTACATACCATTCGAGTAGAGAAAACGGTAACTTTGATGCAATCCTTCCACCCGACAGTCTCGATTGCAATCATTTTGTACTTAAACGGGTCAGTTTTGGGTTTGTGCTTTATTCTAGTCCCGTTGATTAGGATTGTGCTTTATTCTTGCCCCATTGATTAGGAATGTGGTTTAATTTTGCTCGGCTTTCGTACCCTTCTGATATTTACTTGTATACGGGCACCCTGATTCCAGTCATGGAAACCAACGAAGTCGTGCTTGAGCAAAAAAGGAAGCATTGAATTTTTGGGACGTGGGGAGAGAGATGCGATCAGATCGATGGGATGTGCTGAAAATGGTGAAATCGTAGAGAAAGACACCAAAAAAGCGATTCATGTCTCTTGTGGGATCGTCCTGTGAGCCAAGATTCTTTTTCCCCTTTCAACCTATTTATGCATGGAGATTCTACCAGTCATGAAAATGAAGTCAAGCGCAACAATGAAGTCGTGCTTAACAACAAATCTTACAAAACAAACGACTCCAAATATCAAAGAGGAACTGGAAAAGGGTCCATGCGCGTGGAGTGTTTTCAACACAAATGGCAAAGAAGCTGAGTCCAAAAAATCTACAGAAAAGAAAAATAAGGTTTGTGAAAAGCCAACCATAACCATTGCAGTGGTCATGAATAATTGATGATCTTGGAGTGGTAAAATACCAAGTGATTGGATAATGGAGAATGATAATCCAACAGCTCCTCTAAAATGAGGTGGCAAACATTCAAAATGCAATCCTCAAGAAAGACCAAAAAGAAAAAGAAGCAGCCAGAATGCCAAACTGCATCCCAAACACTCCCTATATATACTGTACAATGTTGAAGGCTAAATATAAGACCTTTGGGAATAAAAGGTGAGTTCATATGTAAGACCTTTGGCCTCATCTTCACTGGGTACTAACAAGTTCCATTGCCCTTTTGATTATTTAAATTTTCGGTTGTATACCCAGAAGAGTGAACTTTCCCTTCGTTGGACTCAGGTAGTGAGCAGAGTATAAACAAATGCCTTCTTAAAGTACAGGATTAACCGGGATTGTATGCTAATAGAAATTCTTCAATACAATTCCGTTTCCCTCTAGATATGTTTTTGTTCTCTAGAGGGTCAAAGAACACTTGGGCTCATTTCTAGCAGTTACATTACAAACTAAGCAAATAATGACAGTACCAAGTGTCCAGAGGGAAGTATTGGATTAGAAAACGGGATGTCCTATTTGACAGACGCTAAAGGCCTCGCAGGGAATTCCTTACTCAAAAGTATGAGAGTGCGGCATAGCAAGCATGAGTGCTCCTACCTCCTCCTAACGTAATATTTTTTTACAGACTCGATTGCTGAAATGATCAGGCATAAAGGCCACTAGGATTGATAATGAAATTATACTGATGGAGGTATAGATTATGCTCAACTAAATCTTCTCTTCTGGTTCTTGTCTTTCAGTGCACAATGAAATGACTGCACCCTTGTCCAATTATTTCATATACGCGGCCCATAATTCCTAGTTCCTACTTAACCGGCAATCAACTCAGCAGCGATTGTAGCAACATCTGCATCATCGAAGTCCCCTTCACCAAAATTCTGGGATTTCTAGTTTCTACAAAAAAGAAATGCAGTGATACTTTTTCTTTTGGTAGCCAACAAAGCAACAGAATTTAGAATTTAGCAAAAAAAAAAAAATGAAAACCTCATCAAAACTGATGATGGTGAAGCCATATGTACCAACATAACTACATATCCACGACAAACAGAGAAAAGAAGACCTACACATTCATACTCCAAAAAATAGCAATGGGTACACCAACATCAACACATTAGCCTCATCTGATGATCCATCAACTGGAAGTTGAAACATAGGCTCCGAAATATAAGAGCCAACGATATATTCATCATGTGTCAACATATATTACATATTCAAAAGGAGGTAGTACCAGGCTCAAACATGAAACACTGGATCCGTGGATCGTAGCGACAAAAGGATTCTTAAAATTAGTTTCCAAAAGACACTACTTTGAGCATAATTAAGCAACCGCAACCAAAATATTCATGAACAGAGAAAGCATTCAAAACAGCAACTCACAAGTCACACCTGAGGTGATTCTGCAAAATCAAATGCTTCCCTTGTCTTGTTCTACTTGTTCAGCACTATTTCATTAGCTTGCATGATTGGAAGTAGGGTCCCCACGTACAAATAAACACAGGAATATTCACACGAAACCCAACCAGAATAAAGATCCATAGTGCTCCGGGTCTTTGTATCATATGAAAAAAGCGTTAGCTCACCAAAAAATTTATGCTCAATCACTAACAATTCACCATTTTTCCCACCTCCCACCACTGTACTATAACCATCGTCCCCAATTCCCATAAAATTTGCAATCCTCGGGATATACCCACCTTTAACTTGGTTGGTCCAAGTACTCTCATTTTCATTCAACACCCAAACATCAAAGCCCCTAGGATCAGAAGAAACAACGAGAGCAAGTTTATCATTTAATTCCACAAAGTGCCAGTTAGTTTCATCCCAAGTACTATCCAAACACACTGGTGTTCTTATTTTTCTAAACACCTCATCACCCATGTCGAAGGACATAACAAACACTTGATTAGTTGGGACTACACGTGCCGGCCAATAGAAAACTCCATTCAAGACTACTGAAGCAGAAGTCCCACGAATTTGCACGCTGGCTTCATTGTTCTCCCCAAAGAACAACGAAAGCTTATTAACATCAATTTCCGTCCAAGTATTGGTGCTCATCACATACAGATCAGCTCGGATATTGTCTTGAAGGGGAGTGACGGAATAAAGTACTATCCTAATCAACTTGTAATCATTAGCTCTGGGATGGAAGCCAAACCCAAAACTAACCTGCATATGATTATCAGGTATACTCTCATCGAACCAATTCCATTCGGCACCCAAAATTTCCTGAAACTTTCGGGTGGAGGGATTGCATAAAATCAAGGGATATCCAACGAAAGATAAATGTATGCAAACCAAACCATTACAGATACCCACAACAGATAAACAACTTGGGTCATCGTACTCCCAAGGGTAACCATTTTTCCTCCTATCCAGAAAAGGGAAATCGAGGTTGACACGGTCGTTACCAAACCCATCGGTTTTTTGATCGGCATTATCAAACCCATCGTTGCAAATTAATAAGATCTCATGGTTATCGGTTACTAGATTCATAGTAGTTTCTAGGAGAGAGCTGGGAATGAGGGAGACCTGGGTTCGAAGATGTTTAGAAATGAAATCAGGGGATTCGATCAGATCATACCAGGTTTTGCATACGGACTTGAATCGCAAGAGTGATTTCACCGGCAATCTTGATAGGATTTCAATCTTCATCTCAAACGGCAGATCGTGCCAGGTTTTGCATACAGTTGACCGGCTACTCGCCATAGCTGCTGCTGCTGCTTCTCCTTTTCGGCCAGAAACCGATGATTATTACACCCACTGAATTTTGCTCGTTTTCTCAACAGCTTTCTGTGTCGGTGGAAGGAACCCTCGTCAAAGCTTCAATTTTGTCATTGGGCAATGGGCATGAAATGTGGGCCGGATGCCCATGGAGTTGGGCTTCGACCAACATACGTATTCGAGAAAGATGCCGGGGAAAATTCCGTTCTAGCTATTGCTGCTGCCTACTGTACGTGCTGACAATCCGCCACCACAGCACCACCTATGTACTAGTAGATTATAGTGTTAATGTGGGGCTGTGAACTGTCCTGCCATCTAGTGTTTTGCTGTATTTTCTTTCGGGAAATGTTAATAACATTGTGAATAAGAGAGGAAAAGAAAAGAAAAGAAAACAAAACAAACAGTTTTCGATGCACTTTTAACACTTTTTAAGACATTGTAACACATTCCGAAACTATAATTTTCTTCCCTCTCCCTCCCTTATTCACAAGAATCACAATTCAATAAATTGTTACACACATTTTCCATTTTTTTTTTATTGCAACTCTTCGAGCTTGAAAATGGCAGTACTCATTTTCTGTGAACTTGAATCTTTTGAACAAGTGAGAAGAAATTACTTATCAAAAAAAAAAAAAAAGTGAGAAGAAATTAGAGAAAAAAGTTTGATATCTTTGGACCTGCTGTGGGTTAAAATCCCGTAAGGACTGGGGAGGAGTTTTCATTTGTTTGACTCTAATTGTGTTTGGTCAGAATGGGGTTCGGAGTGATGTACATTCTGCTGGGGTATGACCCCCCCCAAAAATTAATCTCAAATGTGTGTTTGGGGCAACGATGAAAAGGAATTTAAGAGGAAAAATAAATTTAAGGCAGACATGGAATCCCATAATTGCTGATGATTTCACATTTTGGGAGTAAAATGATTTTACCTAATTGGGTCTAGCTTAGTTGATCACTCTTTTACATTTCTAATTGAGAGGTCAAGGGGGGTTGAATTTAGCCGAAGGCGAAAACCGATAATTGCTCCCCGGGCTTTCCTTTCTTTCTTTGTTTCTTATCTACGATGTTGATTTATGCCATGTTCCATTAAGTGACTTTTTGACTTTTTACATACTACTCCTTCCGTTCCTAAATCATGGTCGACTATGAAAAAACATTTAATTTTCAGATCAAGAAATAAAATACTTCCCAGCATAATTTTTTAATTTTACTAACACCAAATTAAAGAACTACAATTTTAAAAATTATACTCGGAAGCATTTTATTTCTTCGTCTGAATATTGTACGTCTTTTCGTAGTGGACCATTATTTAGGAACGGAGGGAGTAGTAATTAGTAAAGGAATAGGGCTATGTATTAGATTAGATAAATAGCTACCAAGCAAAAAGATTAAGAAATCAATTGATCACTACCTCTGTGAAAAAACAAAATGATTACTACCCAAGCCGTGAATGTTTAGTGCATTGAAATTGCTGGAATATTAGATTAGGAAATTAGTTGACTATTAAAAAAAGTTTATTAAATATATCTGATACATATATATATTATGCTTTGGATCGGTTTGGAACCAGAAATATATATTGATGTAAATTCGCAGACCAAATCATTTAACATGGTTACTATATTTCTTTTTTAAATCGGTACCAAACAACTCTACTAAAAACCCAAACCAAACCAATTGGTTTGGACTAGACTCGCGGTTTGACGGTTATTTTGTTCACCCCTTCCAAGAAGGTGTTAAGGAATTTGCCTCAACTAGTCCCTAAGATAAAAATGTGGACCGAATATACCGGCTTTTTTTTGTTTGTTAAGGAACTTTTTTTTTACTTTTGGTTATAAATCATACTCCTCTAGTCGTGACAAATGATTAATCCAAAAAATATCAAGAATTTAATTAGAAAAGACACAAAAATAACATTTAGTCTATTTAGTTAGAAGAAATGAGTAGAAAATACCATTTAGTCCGTTTACTCTTAGTCAATAGCGTGAATTGAGCAAGAGAATTAATTAGTACAAATTTTGTACTGATTGAGAACATAAAGAGTAACAAGAACTTAGATGGAGTATTATCGTAGGTTCCTTTTCTTATTAGCAACTCAACGGAGCCTGCAGTTCCTTTGGGGACACACCGATACAGAGAAGATTAGCATGGTCCCTGCGAAAGAATGACACGTGCAATTCGAAAAACGAAACCTGTATGTTCTCTAAATTGTCAAGAAAAAGGTAGCCCATGATCAAGTCCATCTTGTTTTTACCCATACACGATGTTTCCTATATTTTGAAAATGGAGGAGTCATTGCTCGACTTAACAAGTCTAAAAATGGGGATAAATTACGAATGTGAGAGGATGACAAAAAGAGAAGTGATTTTCGGCATAAGACTCAATTCGACCAACCCCTTTTTCTCTGTTAGCCATTAGTTTAGATGCAATTAATCATATGTTTAGTGAAGAGAGTGAAATTGTGCCAAATTTGACATTAATGATCAGATCCATAGATGGAGGACTGAATGTGTGAACAATTGTTACGAAAAACCAATTCCCGCAGATATCGATAAATGCATGATTCACATGCACTTTTCTTGGCTCAAGAGGTTAAAAAAGAATCCAAAACTAATAATTGGGTGCTTGGATAAAAAAAAAGCTTACCTATACATATTGAAATGAAATTTTCTAGCTAGGGACGGTTTCCATAAGTCTTACAAAACGAACGACTCTGAATATCAAAGTGGAACTGGAAAAGGGTCCATTCCATTTTCTCCCCAAATGGCAAAGAAGCCGAGTTCAAACAAAAGTACTGAAAAGAAAAAAAAAAATGATTGTAAAAAGCCAACCATAACCATTGTGGTGGTCATGAATAATTGATGATCTTAATGGTCACTGGTGTCCTTCCGAGGACGAATAATTGATGATCTTGGAGTCGAAAAATCCCAAGTGGTTGATAATGGAGAATGAGAATCCAAAAGGTCCTCTAAAATTAGGTGGGAAACATTCAAAATGCAATCCTCTAAAAGAAAAAAAAAAAAAAAAAAAAAAAAGCCAGAATGCCAAACGGCATAATTCAAAATGCAAACACAAAGTCTCCCAAACACCCCGTATATTTGCTGTACACTGTTAAATGCTAAATATAGGCCCAGTTTCTCACTTGATTTTATCAAGTGGGGAGAAAAGTTTGATAAAATCTCAGATTTTTGTACTAAAAATCTGAGATTTTATCAAATTTTTTGCGGAAACTGGCCATAAGACCTTTGGGAATAAAAGGTGAGTTCATATGTAAGACCTTTGGCCTCATCTTCACTGGGTACTAATTAACAAGTTCCATTGCCCTCTTCGGCTGTATACCCAGAGGCTAGAAGAGTGAACTTTCCGGTTGGTGGATTCCAGTAGTGAGCAGAGAATAAACAAAACTCCGTCCGGGAGCGTTGGATTACCCTTGGATTGAGCTGAGGGAAGAAAACGTTACCTTTTCAGAAGGAATAGGGCTGCCAGGAAGGATTATTAGCCAAAATCGAGCTCACAATCGAGGCAATTCTGGAGCTTTCATTGTCGCTCCAGACGAAGTCGAAGCAAGAGAATAGAACGACATTTGGATGCAGTACATGAATGGGCGGCGACATGACGAAGTCGAAGCAGGGGAGCTTCACGTAGAACTTGTCCTCGCGCGGCGGATTGGGCGGCAACACGACGGTTTTGGGATCGGCGAATTGAACGACATTTGCTTGGATGCAGTAGAGGACGAAGATGAAGAAGAGAGGAGAATTATAGTCGGAGGAAAATGATTTTGATCCAGTGTGGGCCAATCTATTATCATAAAAAAAAATTCACTTAAATTGTTTTCGATTATGTATCGTTTAATAATCGATTCACATTATTCTCAACATGGTTAATCATCTTGACAAGATCTACAACATGAACGAATGAGATCATATCAATAATCTTTTAATGAATCACAATCGAGCAATTACGATCTAGTTGGCATTGTTCTTGATAAAAAGGGTTGGATCAAATGTGGTCATATTTATTTTCATAAAAATAAATTCACACTAATCATTCCGATCATGCACTAATAAGAATTAAATTTTGTATAATAATTAACAAATTTTATCTGATTGACAAGATCTAAATGTTGAACAATTTCGATCAAATTAATAATCTCGGAATAAATCTCGAGTGACAAAATGAGTTACTTTCCCATATTGGTAAGCTTCAAACGACGTAGTTTTGGGTACATGACATAGGTTGAACCTGTGTCATGTCCCTTCAAACGACGTAGTTTTGGGTAGATGACATAGGCTGAACCTGTGTCATGTACTCAAAACGGCGTCGTTTTGTATAACATCGTATCAACCAGTGGCGTCAATTATTTAGAAATTAGCTGGAAGTACGAGAGGGGTAAGTGTAATTGAGTCCCCAAAATGATCTTCGTCCAAAAGGAGCCAAAAAAACTCGCAGAGAGAAGAAACCCTAACCCTAACCTCGCCATGAGAGACGAAGCTGAGAACCCAAGCTCCATCTATGGTGCGCGTTCTGCGATTCGGACTTCGATGAGGTCGGTAGCTCTTTCGCCTGGTACGTCGGTCTTTTCCAATCCTTCGGTTTCAGTACTGGTCCGTTTGGTTACTGAGAAATCGTAGGGCAAAGTGAAGAATTTTGATAGAACTCTGCTTGAGTGATAAATGACTCAGAATTTTGATAGAACTTTGCTTAAGTGATTTAAATGAAGTTTTTTTTTGGTGTGCCTTAGATAGGGTTAGTGTTTAGTAAGTTAGATTACAAATTTACAACAGCCACCCGAACGCTGCTCATCGACTCGAACGTGAGACCTCTCCCATTGGGCACTTAGGCCCCCCTCCGTGCCACTTGGCGAGCTAAATGCTGTTATTTTGCTTTCTTTGTCGAGTTACCTCAATGTTGTTTCTACATAAGAGACGTGTTGAAGCTCAATTTGGTTCATGTGTAACGTCTATTTAACTTGCTTAGAGCATCTCCAATGGTTCCAGCAAAAGTCGTGTAAAGATGATGGTCTATAACTACAGTTTACATTCGTTTTGACAATGCTGCTCCTGTTAACTCGATTTTTGCCACAACTGCTTTTTCTGCTCGTCGTCTAATGGGGAATCTGATGGCTCTTCTTTGATGCAGAGATTGTAGAGATCAGTCTTTTCTCCTCCTTCAACTAAGGCATTAGAGTATTCCGGGCATTTCACAAGGCCGTTTTGTTCAACATATTGCATTTCAGTTGACGTGATTAGGCCTGACCATCTCTGATCAAGGCCGTGGAGTGTTGATATGGCTTCGGCTATTATGTGGGCAAGTATCACCGTATTAGCTTTCTGTTTTTTCCACGAAGGTTTTTTTTTTTTTCCAGGTATCAAGGCATGATTAGGAATACATGAATAATACAGTTGAGTTGGGATTTCAAATTTACCTTGATAAACCATGCTGCTGTTTGGTCTGTTGTTTTGAACTTGTGGCTTGGGAATAGAAGCAAATACGCGAATAGAAGCAAATACGCTCTTTCTTAAATCACTTTCCACTGTTGCCTGATTTGTTTGCAATATCATTAGGATTCTTGCAAAGCTTTAGGCATGAAAACCTTTGTACTGTGTTTGGATCTTTCATTTATGAAGGGAGTAATGGAATGTAAGCACAAGGATAGGAAAATAAGATAAAATTTAGGTGCTTCACTTCACATTATATTTTTAGAGTTTCCTTTACCTTCTTGTATCGTTCCACAAATCCATGATCCAAACACAGCTTCAAGAAAATTACTTAACTGGGCAAAAACCAATTTTTGCCTTGAAATATATGGTAAATTTTTCCTCTGATAAGTACCTTTTGCCTTGAAATTTCCTCAGGGTTCCTCCCCATCATGTCTTTGCTCTACTTCTAACCCAAACCATGGAAGAAAGAAGGGAATAATTAAGATAAAAATCGGGGGAAAGAATAGGCGTATTTGAAAATAGAAAGCTGCAATGATGAAGTGAATCGAATATATAGGATACCTAAAGGGGTCAATAAAGATGAAGGAAGAGAGACAGAAGTAGAGTGCTCAATTCCTTGAACTTTCTTGTTAAAGGGTAGACCAAGCCAAACTTAACAAGAACATTTCTTGTTATAGAACGAATCTAAACTGTGACTTCACTCTCATACTGTACTCGTGGTTTAAATTATGCTCCTTGAGTCCACTCTTGGGTCTTTGACTTTTGAATGGGCAAGGGAATATAAAGTGCACTGGTTTATTTTATAGCAGCATGTTTATTGTGGCACTGCTCTGTCTCAGAAATCCATACTCCCTATCCTAACGTGCTTTTAGTTTCGCAATCATACCCAGATATTTGTGTTTGAAGATTCTGAGCATATTATGTTGTTTGACATACATTGAGATAGTAGGACAAATCTTTAAGGATCAAGGATCTGTGGCCCCATACGATGGATGTACCGACAAAATGTCAACTCTGCCATGTAGCTAGGTTCTTGATTATTGAATGAGCCAGCCCTTGAATTCAAGAAGTCACACACACCTAGTCTTTATGACAGGTAGGGAATTCAAGAAGGGAGTTGGTTGGGACCTATGGGTGCTATTTGACATAGTGAATTTGATTAAATGTTTTTGCTACAATTGGTAAACCGCTGAGCACTCTAGAAGACTAGAACACAGCTCTCATAGTTGTTGTCTACATAGCAAGGACAACTTGCCGGACATCACAAGCCAGCAGTGGCGGAACACAGAGGGGGGGGGGGGGGGGGGGGGTGGGACGTGCCACACCGATTTTTTTTTTTTTTTGTAAGTTATGTTTCTTTATATATTATATGTGTCGAGATATAGTATCATAGGTAGCGTGTTCTCCAGTGGTAAGGTGCAGTTCCTCTACGCTAGAGGTCGCGCTTTTTTGCACCGCAAAAATTTAAAGGCATATCATTTAAAAAGTTCCGGCCAATGGTGATTCGAACCCTGGTCCTCAAGGTTGGAGTCATAATTCTACTGCCACTAGACCAGCAACAACGGATGCAAATCAAACCTCTAATACTGTCATATATCTGAACATCTAATGGTAATAGAAATTCCCCCGAATATTTTTTCCCTGAATTTTAATTCTCTATTATTTTTACAATAATGGTGTTGTTTAACTTGGATGTATTTTTTTAGGCCTTCAATAATTTATTGTATTAAATTCAGTTTAGAATGAATCTTGCACGATTTTAGAGATTTAAAAGCATGTTGAGTTCCATTTTGACAGAATTTTACATTATAGATGATTAATCTACGAAGACAAGTGTTTTTTCTTCTTTTGTATTATGTATAGTCAATCTAAGGACATGTGTACTTGTTTCTGACATGAAATATATTGACTTTTTTCGGTGCCACCCCCACCTTCAATAGTTCCGCCACTGCAAGCCAGTGTTGGACTCATGGCGGCCTCCGACACTCTCGGACACAAATCAAAAGTGCCCTATTTTTTTCTTTAACTTTTTCATTTGGATACTTTGGAACACACTCTAGAACACTAGGACACTCAAAGGGATCTTCTTTTCTCTGATAGATGATGGTCTAGGAAGCACGTCTACGGATACAGGGTAGGGGTACGGTTGTAGTACGACTACATCAAATGTAGTATTTTTTATACTTTGGAGCTACACTTTAAATAAAAGAAATAACTAAATAAGATTTCCAAGACAAACCTGAGGTACACATAAGTATTTAATGCCATTATGCCAAAGAGCATATGGAACAAAATCTTTACTTTACATTAATGCTAAGTATTGAAAAAGGAAGTCTTATCAACTTAGCTTCATGCCGATAAAAAAAAAAAACAAATGAGCTTCATCAATGTTGGGGTACGGCTTGCTATATTGGCATCATAGTGGAAATTTTAGGTGCATGTTTTGTCTATTCGGTATGTGTTTAGAAGTATCATGCAAAGTACTGGTACCCAGTAGGCCAGTACGTTACGGCCTTACAAATGATGGTTGCTTGAATATAAAGACTCATGTGGGTGATTCAAGTTTTTGGGTGAAACATTTTTATGATTTAGATAAAAGCGATAAACAACAATACTACTTTGGTATCTTAATAATAATTAGAGGCTTGGTTTTTATACTCTGTATTTCTCGCATATAACACACATATTTTTCTGAGCGGATCTCCAAGAAGTCGTGTCTGGTGTTTCCTAAATTTTCGGAGATTCGACTGCGAAAGGGTCACTGTTGTTCCATGTCATGTTGAGTCACATGTCCGCTTCTGTGCTACCTTTTTTTTTTCTTTTCTTTCTAAAGAGGTTTTTAGACGAAATAAAAACTCCATTGACGTGGTCTCTTTCTTTGTTATTTGTTTGCTTGAAGATGGAGTTTTAATGGTGAGTTTCTGAGGAAGCATGGCTTTTAGAATCTCCAAGCGTTGGGTATGAAGTCAATGTTAAGTTTTAACCTCTAAACAAGTTATTAATCTACAATGCATAAGCTTACACACTAGAAGTTAACTTAATCGAACATTGATACTCGTATGAAACTGACCAAATTTGTGTTATGAAAAATATTGGAATTAACCCTTAAAATTATTTGTGCGCCTTTCATTTTTGTTTCTGCTAACTATGAGTTGTGTAAATAGCTATAAACATCTAAATTCTAATTAAGCTAATTTTTTGGTGTGAATGAACTTTTTGCAGGACTTCTGATGAACATTTGGATCGTCATTTTGGATCCTCAGTAGACCTAAACTGGACCAAATTGAACTGGAGCTCAATCCCTTATTCCCTTGTATAATCCTCCGAACTTAGTAGAGAGGTTGGATATGGACAAGGTTAAGAAACATACTTATAATTTGAGCAAATGGACATTAAAATACAACTGGGAAATGTTGACCAAGTGTTTGGTTTTAACGATAAAATTTCTCCTCTCCTTTTTCATTCCCACCATTATCCCTTCTCCTTCCACCTCTCATCTCTTCCCCTTCGCAGCTCTCTCTCTCCGGTTGAAGTTTTGAGGGGTGGGGCTGCCGCCTCCTTGCCCCACCCCACCCCTCTTCCACGCCATCTTGCCGGACACCCACCATCATCCCTTGGCCAGGCCGCCTCCTTTTGCCCCCACCACCAATCCCCTTCACCTCTATCCTTTCCACCATCATCAGACCTTTACCACCAAACCCTCTACACCTCCAAAACCCCCTTTCACCTCCGCCCCATCCCAGATCTTAGCCTCCGCTCCTTTTCCGTCCCTTTTGAGTTAGTCGGCTATGGCGTTAGGTTGATTTTGGGTGTCTCTGGCCCCCTCCGGCTAATAAAGCTCCCAAATGCCATGGGCGGCAGCTATGGAAGCTTGGTATTGCCCGGGGAAGCGGCTGATCAGTGAACTCGGTGTGATTCGATACACCCATTGGGGTGACTCAGTGGGGTAACTCGGTTACACCAGTCTTTGGGTTCCTGATTAGTTTGTGTTGTGCTTTGTTTTCCGTTTAGTTAGTATTTCTGTTTAGTTAGTTTTTTCTTGATTACTGCTGCGCTATATTGCTTTATGGATTGAGCTGGGAATCCGTTGGGATTCTTTACCGCTCGCTTGTGAATCGGATTCATAATCCACATCCCTGGTGTCGGGTCTGCTTTGACATGTGTGTCTGAGAGTCGGTGGCCTAGTGTCTCTTGCCGTACTCATTTCACTTGCTAGTGGTTTTGGTCTCTTTCCTGTCTTTTGTTGTAATCGATGTCGTATGGCGTTTTGAATGATATGTTGACATTTTCAAAAAAAAAAAAAACCGATAAAATTTAAGTAATTGTGAGTTTGTCAATACATCACTATTGAACTCATTATGACTCATCCCAAACAATGCTATACATTCTATTCAATATGACTAACATCAAAGAGTCGTTTGACTTTTTCAACGAATCTGAGACTGACACATACAAAGCGCGTTCGCTCTCTGATTTTGCAATCAACAATGTTATGGACACAACACCCATGTGGAAGTAGGACCGCTTCGATCGAGGAAACTAAGTGGTTGAAGGAGATCTTTGATGTTAAAAGGACATGGGTGAGGTAAATTGCATCCTAGGGATGACAAATTGACGATCACCAGCTATAGTGTCAGAAGACTTTTAACTCAAAACATTCTGATGGGCTTGGGAAAGATCTGAAGAATCATGATGTTAATGTTTTGGGGGTTCTGATGGATCCTCAAATCAAGCAAAAGCAAATATGTGTCCCGTGACGGACGAAGAGAAGAAGAATATGAGAGCAAGAATCCACATTCAAGCTTGGTTGAAAGTCTCATGAACGATGGGCAGGGGCGGAACCCAAAAGACTAGAGATGGCAATTCAACTCACAAACCACGCCCACGCCGGAACCCGCCCCGCCCTGACCGGGGGATATTGTTAAAAAAAATTTGGGTTTAGGGTTTTAAGTTGATGGTCATTACAAAGAAACCAATGATGGAAGCGACTAACATTAGTAATAAATGAATTGAATTATTAAATATTTGACATACTTATGACACAAACAAATATAATAGATAGATAGAGGCAACGAATACTACGGAGAAAATTGACAATGGTAATCCAAATGAAGTAGAACAACGAAAATATGTGAAGGTACTTATTAAATAAAAAATAAAAAACATAATACGAGTGACTTATTTTGCTATATTTTTTGGGCTTGATGCATTGAGAGAGAATGACGTAGAGTGAAAAAAATACACAGTTTGGCAAAAAAGTCAATTTCTGAAACGGCCTCTACGACCATTTTAGTATGGTAGTTAACAAGATTGACAATTTCAATATGCGAAGATGATGCATAACAACGTCGTTTATTTACGAGCAATGGTATTTATACCACAAATAGTGTTTATTACATTTAAAAAAATATGCGACGCGGCATCGTGCCATTTTCAAAGATATGCGACGCTGCATCAGACGGCATCTAGTAAAAAAAAAAACTTATATTTTCCTCTCTTCTTTTTAAATAAATGTCAATAATGCAACAGAGATGATAAGGAATTAGGAAAGTTTCGGTAATGATTACATATGATTCTAATACTCCATTCGTCCGTTTTTAAGTACTCCATATGTCTCAATTTGTTGTGTCTTTTTTGGGACCTCTCAAAAAATTATCTATATTTCATAATCAATAATATTTTTTATGATTTCGAAATCTTTGTTTAACAAAATTAATTGAGATCTATCAAACAAGATCCATATTGAATATAAAAAACCTTACAAGATTAAAAGACATGGACAATTTTTGAGACATCCAAAAAAGAAAACAGACAACAAATTGGGACGGATGAGAGTATATTGTTTTTACTAAAAATAACATCATTACACCTTTCAAATTTTCATATCAACTTGTACCTCTACTTTACACCTTTCACATCAATTTTTAGCTCCACTTTCCCAAATTATCCTCCACTTTTACCCATTAACTGTTACCAAGTTATCAAAAGGGAAAAATAATAATTGAACAAACTTTCACCCATTAACTCTCGATAAAATATTTGCCCCATAAATTTGTTACTAATACATACATTTATGAGCATATGATGACCAGTACGCACGTGCCTAACACAGGTCAATTCTGCAACAACATGCATCAGTAATTCTTGTCAAGCACATCCGGCAACGATGAAGGGGTATTTTCTTGTTAAGGGTTCTTGTTTCTTAGCTCAAATTGCACATCCGATGAAAGGGTATCTTCTTGTTTCATCGGAGCAAGGTGCACTCGAACGTCCAACACACGAACGGCCTGAGCACGTAGAAATCGTAATTGTATACTCCAGCGGGCTTAGAAGGCAGTGCAAAGGAAGCTGAGGCCTTGTTAAGGAGCGCAACAAGGGATGCTTGAGCAGTGCACTAAAAAATTAATTCAGCACCAAATGAGCCTTTGACTTTCTGCATCCGAGGCAAATCCCAAAAGGCAACCAAAAAATGAAACAAGAGCAACTGCATTCTAGTTTCCTCGCTCAGATTCCAGAGCGCTCGTGGAAGAAACAGAAACAAATGTCAGCTATTCTCAACTGCACTAACTTCAAACTCAGATAAACATAAACACTGTCACAAAATGATTAGCCTTCCGGCTGTTTGTGATTTTTTGTACAGTAAAGGATCAAAATGAATGCCATTTGTAGACAGAATGAACTCCACCGTCCATGACTACTACAGGCAACCGAGTTGAACTCCACTGGCCATGACTATACTACAGGCAACCGAGTTGATGCTTTCTTTCTCATACAATTTTATGTAAAATAGGTCCCAATTTCAGGTGAATCCATCTAGTACGTTGCCATTCGTAACAAATCCTTCGCGTCCCCACCCTATCTCCAATTAGAAGCTCGTCAGGTATCATTAGTCCACCTCTGTTCGCTGCAATAGGAGAAGGATTCACGTCAGCTTAACGCACTCTACTCACTCTGGAAAACAATATCTAGCATAGAAAACATCCCTACTGTGAAAATTGCACAATTGCACCACATACATGTTTATCCTACAGCAATTCCCATAATTTAGCCTCAGGAAAAAAAAAAAAGCAAAATCATTAAAAATTTATCAGAGGCTTTTAGTATAGAAAAAATGCCAGGCTTACCTTTCGTTTGCTACATAAGGATGTATCTCAATCAATGTCTCTGACTGAGTTTCACCCTTTTGGGAGTTTTTGTTCTCCACCTGAAATTCTTTTCTAGATTCCTTTCTGCTACCTGATTGCCAAACTCGGCCGAAATTAGGGAGCCAGTTAACATCAAAATTGTCGGTGGCAATCTCTCCTCGCTTCTCCATCTCCAGCTCGATCTTTCTCTTCTCAGCCCAAGCCGCTCCCACTCATTTTGGATTCAGTTTTTGGGACTTCCCTGACTTAATGAGAGAAGCAGCAAGATTACTCGATCCTAGTCCTTGTTTACTTTTACCGTTTTGTAGATTTTCTTCATTTACATCAAACCAAGGAGGAGGTGGTGCCCCAGAATGTACATTTCCTTTAGCATCTTGAACTATCGCAGAAATCTGAGTGAGATTATGAAAACCTGCAGAGTTGTTTAATGGGAGCAAAATCAAAGATGATCACATGTGAAGAGACGCCACATCTGTCTACTTCTGGAATAAAGAAAGCATAAACCTACACGATTTTATAGCATACGATGTCCACAATTCCACTCCAAAAATGAAGCACCGAACAATATATATGCTCAGATTTCAAGGATGATTAGATTTCATTGAGGAAAAAGGTTCCACAAAAAAAAAAAAAGGGATGTAGTAGTGGTTAAGCGGGTATACCCTGAGAACTGCTCTCTCGATTAACCATTCTTTCATCTGGATGTGCCTGGTACATCTGAATCAAGATCATCAAATGTTGGCCAATAGTTTCATAACACTTAATGAGAAGTATCAAAAAAGCTGGCTGAAAGCCCATGGTGAGGTGATAATAAACCACGAAAAACAAATATTATGAATCTATAAAGAAGCAGTATCAGCAAAAAGAAGAAGACCAGAGGTCTTAGATGTTACGACAGGACATGAAAACACTAACACAAAACACCATCGTCCTAATAATTATGCATCCAACTTGAATCTAAGCCTGCAAATAGCTACACAGATAACCATTAGAGCTATGACAGCAGGATTAACAAGTCAGATTATGTTGGAACGTCCAACATCTTTTTTGATCCGCCACAAACAATATTATCAACTATTAGGTTGTCGATTGATTTGCAAACAATATTATGCAAAAAAAGGTACATAATACAATCAAAACAATAGCCTGGTGAACATTTCCCAGTTAAACAGGGCCATGATGTTCTTCGTCACCTCAGGTAATACCATGAAAACAATTTAAAGAAAGAGGGGTGTAACAAAAGGGTAGCAAACAGATCCTGTGAAAAAGACTAACATCCCAATCGCTCTTTCCCAATCTTCGATATTCCAAGCATGTAAAGTTGTAAACAGCAAGTAACGAAATGAAACGGCAATAAATCTTCAACTTAAACGAAAAAATTCCATAAACAGGCCTTCCCCAAATCTGAAGCTACCGATGCACTATTTCTCATTTTAGCAGAATTCAATGTTCTCAAATCTGAAGTAGTTAAGATCAGTTCCGTTTTAATATGTCATGCCTGTGGTAGGACACACTGGTTTTGTTGAGGGCCACACTCTCTTTTCCCTCTTTTCTCAAGCATGGAATTGGGAGTTGATACCAATGGTGGCAAATTACTATTCTTTTATCCAAATGCAATTATAGCAGCAGTAGTAGTCCGCCTCTTATGCGGTGACGATAGGGCGTAAGTGAAGGGCGGAGGGAAATTCGAAGCTTATTTTCTTTTCCCATACCTAGCTCCACTTCCACTCCATAAGTGAAAGCAAAAACATACCAGATTTTGGAATATGTGTCATATTTAACCCCGAGCCCACGACAGGTGCTTCTAGCCCAGTGGTTGAGTAGCCCCTTCTATAGGGGTGAGGTTGTGGGTTCGACTCCTATGGATAGGATGTCAACCTTTGTGGTTTGCTAACTTCTAACACCTAACACTAACACTCTCCTAAAATATGGCAAAAAAAAAAAAAAACCCCGAGCCCTCGTAAATGAGGAGAAATTTAGAAAGGCAGTTAGTGGCACAAAAAAAATGCAAGACCAAATATAATTACCCATACCAAAAATTAAAATAAAACAAGTCTCTCAGAGTTGCTGCACCTTTCTCTTCTTAAATAAACAAGAGGAAACTAACTAATTTATTTACTCCTTTTTCTCTTTCTTATATTCCCTTGCTTGCTTTCAACTTACAATTTTATTTCTTATAAAAGTCCATCGTCCTCTAGTCTGTCACTCTCCTACTGTTAAAAGTGTTAAGCTTTAGGACCTATTTGTCAGTGTTCATATCGGTTTCCATGCACCACCATGTTTTGCCATATTCAGGGTACAAGTAATCCTATAATCCAAGCATAGATAATGGAAATTTACCCATACTAAACATATTCAGATTCCAAATAAGGAATGCCACTTTGGTATTTACAAGGACACGCATACTTACCCCTCCATTACCAGTGTAGACATTGCCTGGGCAATCGCCACCGTTAGAAACAAAAGACTGTCGGCAATCCATGTAACCTGAGTCACACAACATAAGGAAAATAACAAAATTAGCATCGACATTCTTACCAACATCACCATACATCATTAAATCCTCTCTAGTTTTAAAACAGATAAAAACCACATTGAAGCATCTCAAGTAGTCAGATTATACCTGTTAAATGCTTCAAGCCCCATGGATTTGAATGAAATTGTGTCCCCGCTGGCAAATATGAACTAGCATCATGCACATGATGGCCAACCTCCGTGACTTCAGATAATACTGAATGGGAAACCTGGCATCTGTCATTCGTGTAACTTTGTAAAGGCATAACACTATTGGGAAAACTTGATCCTAGAAAGTGATTAGAATTTTTCTCAAAACTATTTATACATTCAGAGATCAGTTCATTGTGGATATCATTTGAAGGTCCAATTAAAGGTCCGTGCGATCCATCACGAGCAGCTTCATTTTTAACAGATGTGCACTTCTTCTCCCACTGCAAATACAAAGAGATCATAAATAATGATTACTTCAACAAATTGACAGGGATGAAGTGGACAAAAGTTGAAAACCTTTCTAGCCAACCATAAACTAAAGAAAAAGGCAATAGATAGAATGAAACAATGAACGTAACACTACAGTTGCATCACAACAGACAATCTCCTCTTGGTTTAATAAATTAAAGGGAATACCATATGTTGCAAATTGGTAAGGAGACTAAACAACAATGACATGAACGTCATAAGCCTAACAAATAATTCTTCTTCATTTTCTAGGACAACATACAATGAAGGTAATGAGAAATCAGCCATCACGCATCGCATTCGAAAGATGAATGCCTAAATGTACTTCATGCACAGACTTCCATTTCGTGAAAACAAAGAATGCAGGTTCTGTAGCAATTACAAGTGTGAATACAAGCCAAATTTGTCGGCGCTCGTGAACTGAACCCTATCTAAAGCATGAATTCAGCGAGGATGAATAAGAACAAAAGCTAACATTCAAACCCATGTCTTCTGCTCTTCTCAAAGATTCTTGATCAATTAACAACTACAAACATCCAGATTATCACCTGCATCTACTAACAAACCAGCTAGGTACAACCGTACAATATCTTCATTGGATGCAAAATATGTAGAAGTAGAACAAACAACTCCATAAACCACAAAACAAAACCAATCTCGAAAAAAAATCAATGACATAATATCTGTAAATATTTACCTTTGCTAGATCTGCCTCCGAAATCCTAAAGGAATCCAGTTTATCCATCCCACCACCATGCTTCCATAGAAAATTCTTTAGATTCTTCAAATGATCCGCACTTGCCAGGTGATTAATTGCATTACCACTAATAGTGCAACAATTGAAATCACACATAAGAGAACATTACTGGAGTGCAAATTGAATGCTGATGCATTACCTTGCTCTTCATTCTAAAGTCGTGCATGATTAGAATCGAAATTCCGCATAAAGCCTATATGTTAAGAGCATCTCTAATGGTCTCTCATTTCTCTTGCAAAGCCATTCTCTGGCTTTGAAAGCTCCACTGGCTTGCCAAATCTTTAGCCAAAAACTGCTTTGCCAAGAATGTAACCAAGTTTGCACAACATTTAGAAAATTGTGTGCCACATTACCTAGAATGGTAGTGATCCAAAGACAAAGATTAAAGATAATAATCAAAAAGAAAATAACAGTTGTGAAAAAATTGGCTTAACAGGAGCAACACTGTCAAAACAAATGTAAACTGTAATAATAGACCATCATTTTACACGACTTTTGCTAGAACCATTGGAGATGCTCTAAGCATTACACATGAACCAATTGAGCTTCAACAAGCCTCTTACGTAGAAAAAAAGCCTCAAGCAAACAACATTGAGGTAATTCGACAAAGAAAGCATAATAACAGCATTTAGGTCGCCAAGGGGCCTTTTGGCCCAGTGGCATGGAGAGGAGCCTAAGTGCCCAATGGGAGAGGTCTCAGGTTCGAGTAGATGAGCAGTGTTCGGGCAGCTGTTGTAATCTACCTTACTAAACACTAATCCTATCTATGGCACACCCAAAAAAAAAAAACACTTCATTTAGCTCACTTAAGCAGTGTTCTATCAAAAATTCTCAATCATCCAGAATTTTTCACTTTTCCCTACGATTTCTCAGTAACCAAACGGACCAGTACTGAAACGGAAGGATTGGAAAAGACCGACGTACCAGGCGAAAGAGCTACCGACCTCATCGAAGTCGGAATCGCAGAACCAGAGTCGATTGCGAGCGGCGTGCTCGGGTCGAAGAGGGGTAGGGTTTTTGAGGAAGAATTTGACGTCGGAGAGTTTTTGCTGGAACCGAGAGAGGAAAGAGGAGAGAGACTTGACGTGGTTGGGGAAGTACTTGTGCCGACGGCCTTGGTCGTGATTCAGCCTGCAAACTTTGCCGAACTCGAATTTTTCATCGGTTTTCTTCTTCTTCTTCGTCTTACTATTGATGGAGCTTTGGTTCTCAGCTTCGTCTCTCATGGCGGGGTTAGGGTTTCTTCTCTCTGGGAGTTCTTTTGCTCCGTTGGCTGAAGATGAAGAGGGGGACGAAGATCATTCAGGGGAGTAAATTACACTTACCCCTCTGGTACTTCAACTAATTTCTAGATATCCCTCCTAATTAGAAACAATTGCCCCCGTGACCCTGGATTATCGACAGATAATAAGAGATGAGATGTTACACAAGACGACGTCGTTTTGGGTACATGACACATGTTCAGCCTATGTCATGTACCAAAACTACGTCGCTTGAAGCTTCCACAGATAACGAGAGATGCGATGTTATACAATACGACGTCGTTTTGGATACATGACACATGTTCCACCTATGTCATGTACCAAAACTACGTCGTTCGGAGCTGCGACAGATAAGAAGAGATGCGATGTCATACAAAACGACGTCGTTTTGGGTACATAACACAGGTTCAACCTATGTCATGTACCCAAAACTACGTCGTTTGAAGCAACCAAATATGGGAAAGCAACTTAATTTGTCACTCGAGATTTATTCCGAGATTATTAATTTGATCTAAATTATTCAACATTTAGATTTTGTCAATAAGATAAAACGTGTTAATTATTACACAAATTTATTTCTTATTAGTGCATGATCGGAGATGATTACTGTGAATTTATTTTTATGAAAATAAATTTGACCACATTCGATCCAACCTCTTTTATCAAGAACAATGCCAACTAGATCGAGTAATTGCTCGATTATGATTCATTACAAGATTATTGATATAATCTCATTCGTTCATGTTGTAGATCTTGTCAAGACGATTAACCGTGTCGAGAATCATGTGAATCAATTATTGAATGATACACAATCAAAAATTATTTAAGTGATTTTTTTTTTTCCAAATAATAGATCGGCCTACACCGGATCAAAATCATTTTCCTCCGACTATTCTCCTCTCTCTTCTTATCTTCGTCCTCTGCTGCATCCAAATGGCGTTGAATTCGCCGCCGACCCCGATCCCAAAGCCGTCGTGTCGCCGCCCATTCCGCCGTGCGAGGACAAGTTCTACGTGAAGCTCCCCTTCTTCGACTTCATCTGGAGCGGCCATGAAAGCTCCAGAATTGCATCGATTGTGAGCTCGATTTTGCAATGAAAGCTCCAGAATTCCTTCTGAAAAGGTTTCGTTTTTAGGTCTCAATGTTTTGATTCTGTTTTTTGAAGTACTTTGGCTGGCGACAATGGGTATTAAGTGATTTTTAGCAATCTTTGTTTAGTTTTTGCACAATTTTTTGTCAACAATTAAGCATCTTTGTCTCGACGAGAGAGGAATCGGGAAAATTTGAGTAGGAGTAAATGAAATGAGGTTCACGAGGGGGAAAGGGAGGAGAGAGAAAGAACCTGGTACTCAACCTCCTCTTTGCCAGGCTGATGATGATGAGGACCTTAAGCTGATCGTAAAGCTAATCTCACTTGAGGACCTTAAGCTAAATTCTTCGGTACAATTCCGTTTTCCTCTAGAATGTGTTTTTGTTATTTCGAGTATCAAAGAACACTTGGGCTCATTTCCAGCAGTTACATTACAACCTTAAGCAAATAATGACAGCAACAAGTGTCCAGAGGGAAGTATTGGATAAGAAAACGGGATGTCCTATCCGACAGCCGATAAGGCCTCGCTGGGAATTCCTTACTCAAAAGTATGAGAGTGCGGCATAGAAAGAATGAATGCTCCTACCTTCTCCTAACGCTCCTCCTAACGTAGTATTTTTTTTACAGACTAGATTGCAGAAACGATGTGGCATAAAGGCCACTAGCATTGATGATGAAATTATTCTGATGTGTAAAGATTATGCTCAACTAAACCTTCTCTTCTGATTCTTGTATTTCCGTGCACCATGATATTGATATGACTGCACTCTTGTCCAATTGTTTCATATACGCCGCCCATAATTCCTAGTTCCTACTCAGCAGTGATTGCAGCAACATCTGCATCATCGAAGTCCCCTTCATCTAAATTCTGGGATTTCTAGTTTCTACCAAAAAAATGCAGTGATACTTTTTCTTTTGGTTGCCAACAAAGCTACAAAATTTAGAATTTAGCAAAAACAAAAAGAAAACCTCATCAAAACTGATGACGTTGAAGCCATATGTACCAAAATAACTACATATCCAGGACAGAGAGAAAAGAAGATCTACACATTCATACTCCAAAAAATTGCAATGAGTGCACCAATATCAACACATTAGCCTCATCCGATGATCCATCAACTGGAAGTTGAAACATAGGCTCCGAAATATAACAGCTGACATTATATTCATCAAGTGTCGACATATATTACATATTGAAAAGGAAGTAGTACCCTGATCAAACATGGAACACTGGATCCATGGATCATTGTAGTAACAAGAGGATTCTTAAAAATAGTTTCCAACAGACACTATTTTAAGCATAATTAAGCAACCACAACCAAAATAACCATGAACAGAGAAAGCATTCAAAACAGCAACTCACAAGACACACCTGAGTTGATTCTGCAAAATCAAATGCTTTCCTTAGTCTTGTTCTACTTGTTGAGCACTATTTGATTGGCTTGCATGACTGGAAGTAGAGTCCCCACATATAAATGAAAACAAGAATATTCACACGAAAACTGACCCAAATAAATATCCACTGTGTCCCGGGTCTTTGTATCATATGAAAAGAGCTTTAGCTCACCAGAAAATTTATGCTCAACCACCAACAATTCACCATTCTTCCCACCTCCCACCACTGTACTACAACCATCCTCCCCATTTCCCATAAAATTTGCAATCCTCGGGAAAAACTCAACTTTAACTTGGTTGGTCCAAGAACTCTCGTTTCCATTCAACACCCAAACATCAAAGGCCCAAGCATCAGAAGAAACAACGAGAGCAAGTTTATCATTTAATTCCACAAATTTCCCGTTAGTTTCATTCCAAGTCCTATCCAAACAATCTGGTGTTCTTATTTTTCTAAACACCTCATCACCCATGTCGAACGACATAACAAACATTTGATCAGTTGGGTCTATACGTGCCGGCCAATAGAAAACTCCATTCAAGACTACTGACGCAGAAGTTCCATGAATTTTCCCGATGACCCAATTGTTCTCCCCAAAGAAACACGAAAGCATATTAACATCAATTTCCTTCCAATTATTGGTGCTCATCACATACAGATCAGCTCGGATAATTTTAAAACAAAGTACTATTCTAATCAACTTGTAATCATTAGCACTGGGATGGAAGCCAAACCCAAAACTAACCTGTCTAACACAACTCTTGGAGCAATTCCATTTGGCACCGGAAATTTCCTGAAACGTTCTGGTGGAGGGATTGCATAAAATCAAAGGATATCCAACAAAGGAGAAATGTAAGCAAACCAAACCATTACAGATACCCACAACAGATAAACAACTTGGCTCATTGCGCTTCCAAGGGCAACAATTGTTCCTCCTATCCAAAAAAGGGAAATCGAGATTGACACGATCGTTGTTAAACCCATCGTTGCACATTAATAAGACTTCATCGTCATCCGTAACAGTAGTTTCTAGGAGAGAGGTGGGAACGAGAGTGACCTGGGTTTGAACATGTTTGGAAATGAAATCAGGGGTTTTGATCAGATCATACCAGGTTTTGCATACGGACTTGAATCGCAAGAGGGTTTTCACTGGCAATCTTGATAGGATTTCAATCGTTATCTCAACCGGCAGATGGAACGTGGTCCTTGCTACTGTCGACTGTCTAGTCGCCATAGCGGCTGCTGCTAACTCTTCTTCTTGGCCTGAAACCTAAAAGCTCAATTTCTCAACAGCTTTCTGCATCTGTGGAACCTTCGTCGAAGCTTCAATTCTGTTCATTGGGCCTGGAAAAATTTATGGGTGCTGAGTGGGTCATGTCATCTGATACCCAAGCATTCCGTCCCAATGTGTTTTGGACGGATAGATTGATTTTCTCTTTCTCCTCTCACTCAACCACTCTCTCTCTTCTTTTTTCCCAAAATCTGAACCGTCGAATCGTGTTGCTGAAAAAATTCTCGCATGGCCATGTAATTTGGGCCGGATATACCCATAGAGTTGGGCTTCAACCAACAGGCGTCTTATCCAAATGTGTGGCGAAAGATGTAGCCCGATAAAGACGGGTCCATATTATTTTCCAGCCCGATGCTTTCTAAGAGCAACTCCAACGGGATGAAAATGGTGTTGTATAGTTATAATTTGACACCAAATATACAATTCCATGCTCGTGATAGAAAATGGTTTGCCAAGTGATAAAGTTCTAAATTAGATTTCGGGTTTGGAACGAAGGATGGCTGCCACCTCACAAATCCCAACTGAAATGTACTAGTAAATAGAGATTGGAAGCTACTACGCTGTAAAATAGTTGACCTATGCTACCTCACCGGAGGCAATACTTGAATTTTTCTTCCAAAAAAGTGGATTGTTTTTTTTTAAATAGATTATTTTCAAGTCCTTATTTTACAAAGCAAACAAGCATTTTGGAACTGATGTAGTAGCACAAGGTAAAGTTTGAAGTTACAAACAAAATTATGTATATATAGCGAAATTAGAGGCCCCATTTTCGAACTCTGCTTAGGGCCTTGAAAATCTCAAGGCCGGGCCTAGTATAAGGAAAGCATTTGATTTTGCATAATCAAGTCAGGTGTGACTTGTGAGTTGCTGTTTTGACAACAAATCTTACAAAACGAATATCTCCGAATATCAAAGAGGAACTGGAGAAGGGTCCTTGTTCGACTGGACTGTTCAGTCTATTTTTTCCCCAAATGGCAAAGAAGCTGAGTCCAAAAAAAGTATGGAAAAGAAAAAAAAAAAAAAGGTTTGTTAAAAGCCACCATAACCATTGTGGTGGTCAAGAATAATTGATGATCTCGATTCTCGGAGTCGTAAAATCCCAAGGGTTTGGATAACGGAGATGGAGAATGATAATCCAACAGCTCCTCCAAAAAGAGGTGGCAAACATTCAAAATGCAATCCTCTAACAAGACCCAAAAAAAAAAAAAAGCCAAACTGCATATATTTATTGTACACTGTTTAAAGGCTAAATATGAGACCTTTGTAAATAAAAGGTGAGTTCATATGTAAGACTTTTGGCCTCATCTTCACTGGGTACTAACAAGGTTCATTGCCCTTTGGATTATTTAAACTTTCGGATGTAAACCCAGAAGAGTTAACTTTCCCTTCGTTGGATTCAGGTAGTGAGCAAATTATAAACAAATGCTTTCCTGGATTACCCGGGATTGTATGCCAATTGAAATTCTGCAGTACAATTCTGTTTTCCTCTGGAATGTGTTTTTGTTATTTAGAAGAACACTTGGGCTAATTTCCAGCAGTTATATTACAAACTAAGCAAATAATGACAGTAGCAAGTGTCCAGAGGAAGTATTGGATTAGAAAACGGGATGTCCCATCCGACAGCTGCTAACTGCCTTGCAGGGAATTCCTTTCTCAAAAGTATGAGAGTGCGGCATAGCAAGAATGAATGCTCATTCTTGCAAGTAGTACCAGGCTCAAACATGGAACATTGGATTGTAGTAACAAAAGGATTCTTAAAAATAGTAGTTTCCAAAAGAGACTATTTTTAGCATAATTAAGCAAATGCAACCAAAAAATCATGAACAGAGAAAGCATTCAAAACAGCAACACACGTCACACCTGAGTTGATTCTGCAAAATCATAAGCATTCCTTTCGTTGTTCTACTTGTTGAGAACTATTTCATTGGCTTGCACAACTGGAAGTAGGGTCCCCACATACAAATAAACAGAAGAATATCCGATCGAAACCTGGCCAAAATAAAGATCCATAGTGTCCTGGGTAGGGATGGCAATCTCGGCCGACCCGCCCCTCCCCGCCCCGAATGGGTAGGGGATTCGGGGATTTTTTCCGAGATCGGATAGGGGATGGGGGTTTTTGAAAAAAAAAATTGGGGATCTGGTAGGGGATGGTATTTTCACTCCCCTCCCCGACCCTCCCCAATCCCCACCCTTCCCCATTTATAGTATTTTATATTATATTTTATAAGTTTATAATTAAAAGTTTTTTTTTTTCAGGATAAGTTGTAAAAGTTAGGGATTTAGGATTACTGGGTTACAAAATACCAATACCCTCTCTAACTCTTCACAGCCGCCCCCACATCTCGTCTCTAACTCTTCCACAGACCACACTCACCATAGTCGTCTACTTGTAGTCTAGTATAATTGGTGTTGAGTAGAAGACAACAGTCAAGTGTCAACAACCATATAATGGTTGGATGATTATATGCATATGATGGCAACAGAACCACTTGCTTCTCTTTTGTTTTGGTTAAATGTGTCTTCATTTGTACACGAATTTTTGGATCCCCGAATCCCCGTGGGGATCCCCGTTTCCCGCATTGGGGCGGGGATGGAGATTAAAAAAAAAATCCCCAGTGGTGATTGGAGCAGGGATGGGGATTGGTATGAGGGTGGGAATCGGGGATGGAGGTAGTGATATCCACCCCCTCCCCTCCCCTCCCCTCCCCTCCCCATTGTCATCCCTAGTCCTGGGTTTTTATATTATATGAAAAGAGCTTTATTAGCTCACCGGAAAATTTTTGCTCAGTCACGAACAATTCACTGTTTTTCCCACCACTTGATTATAACCATCTTCCCCATTTCCCATAATACTTGCAAATCCTCGGAAAAGACCCAACTTTAACTTGGTTGGTCCAAGAACTCTCGTTTCCATTCAGCACCCACACATCAAAGCCCCTAGCATCAGAAGAAACAACGAGAGCAAGTTTATCACTTAATTTGACAAATTGCCAGTTAGTTTCATCCCGAAACCAATCCAAACACACTGGTGTTCTTATATTTCTAAACACCTCATCACCCATGTCGAAGGACATAACCACCACTTGATCAGTTGGGCCTACTCATGCCGGCCAATAGAAAACTCCATTCAAGACTGCTGAAGCAGAAGTTCCATGAATTTGCACGATGGTATCATCGTTCTCCCCAAAGAACAAAACCTTATTAACATCAATTTTCGTCCAAGTATTGGTGCTCATGACATACAGGTCAACTCGGATATTGTCTTGAAGGTGAGTATCAGAATAAAGTACTATCCTAATCAACTTGTAATCATTAGCTCTGGGATGGAAGCCAAACCCAAAACTAACCATCCTAACATCTGTACTCTCATCAAACCAATTCCATTCGGCACCTGAAATTTCCTGAAACTTTCTGGTTGAGGGATTGCATAAAATCAAGGGATATCCAACGTGAGATAAATGAATGCAAACCAACCCATTACAAATACCCACACTATATAGATAAACAACTTGGCTCACCGTGCTCCCAAGGGCAACAATTGTTCCTCCTATCCAGAAAAGGGAAATCGAGATTGACACGGTCGTTGTCAAACCCATCGTTGCAAATTAATAACATTACATGGTCATCCTTTACTAGATTAAGAGGAGTTTCTAGGATAGAGCTGGGAAAGAGAGAGACCTGGGTTCGAAGATGTTTGGAAATGAAATCAGGGGTTTTGATCAGATCATGCCAGGGTTTGCATACGGACTTGAATCGCAAGAGGGATTTCACTGGCAGTCTTGATAGGATTTCATTCGTTATCTCAAACGGCAGATCATGCCGGGTTTTGCATGCAGTTGACTGACTACTCGCCATAGCTGCTGCTGCTGCTGCTGCTTCTTCTTCTTCTTCTTCTTCTTGGCCTGAAACCGATTATTACACCCTCTGGATTTTGCTCATCTTCTCAACAGCTTTCTGTATCTGTGGAACCCTCGTCGAAGCTTCAATTTTGTTCATCGGGCATGTAATGTGGGCCGCATCTGCCCATGGAGTTGGGCTTCGACCGACATACGTGTTATCCAATTGTTTCGAGAAAAAGATAGCCCAATAAAAACGGGTCCACATTTGTTTCAGCCATATGCTTTCTCAGAGCAACTCTTAACGGTATGGAAATGGAGTTTTATAGGAGATTAGGAGTATTTATAATTTGACTCCAATTATACAACTTCATGCTTAAATGGTGATGGAAAACAGGTGGTAAGATAAAAAAAAAAGAATTGATATTGGCACTCTCCATTTTGATATTGGCACTCCATGTTTTGTCTAGATTAGGTGAAGTTACTAAACCACTCTTATAATTACAAAGCAAGAGATAATTGTAATTATAAAGCACATGGGTGGTTTAGTAACATCAACTAATAGAAACAAAAAAAGGAGTGTCAATATCAAAATGGGGAGTGCCAATATCAATTCCCAATAAAAAAAGTTCTAAATTTGGTATCATATTTGGAACTAAGAATGGCTGCCACCTCACCAATCCACTAAAATGTACCGGAAATTGGAGATTCGAAGCTACAGGAGTTCGCCATTTCGATGGTCCAGTTTCGATGTTACTTTCTTTCCGGTAAAAGTGCTCTGTTACCGGTAAAAAGTGTGTTTGCGATGTGAACCATCAATTGCGGAGATAAACGGTCTGAATGTGCCCTATAGGGCCGCCCTGTAGGACCCCTGGATCCATTACGGATACATACCTAGGGATGGCCATCTCGGCCGATCCGCCCCCTATCCAACCCGTTTCCTCCCCGAATAGGTACGGGATTTGAGGATTTTTTTGGGAATCGGGGTATGAAGATTTTTTAAAAAAAATTCGGGGATCGGGTAGGGGATGGTATCTCCCCGTTCCCCTCCCCGCATCTCCGTTCACATATATAGGTATATCATATTATAAGTTTTTAAATTATTTTTTTCCCGGATAAGTTTATAAGTTGTAACTTCTAACTTATAAAAGTTAGGGTTACCCCATCTCAACTCTTCCACAACGGCTCCCAGCTCGTCTCTTAACTCTCAAGGACCAAGGTTTGGTATTTTTGAGTGAAAATTTAATATACCCATAAACCAAAAACAAAAAAAAAGAACAAGAACAACAGTAGCACTTTTAAGTGACTTGGTACATTTTAATTATCTTTGGGAACCAATTTTGTCATCAGTTTTGGATTTTAATACAACTTCTTTGGTATTCACTTGAATAATTTGAGTGAACTTTTGGATCCCTAATTCCCCGTGAGATCCCCGTTTCCCGCATTGGGAGGGGATGGGGATTGATATGGGTTTAGGGATTGAGGATGGAGGTAGTGGTATTCACCCCTCCCCTCCCCATGCCCATCCCTACCTACCAAAGAAAAATTGTACTTCTGTTTATCAGTATACTACTAACTACAGAAAGCATTCCCCATATTCCTCATATAAATCGAGATTGATAGGGCCGTTTCTGAACCCATCATTGAAAATTACAGACATCGCATTGTTTTTGGTTTGAGGATCGTAAGTGGTTAAATGAGAGAGGTGAAATTGAGGGAAGAGGGGATGGTGTAGTGCCCCCAAAAGTGTCCCCGTCCAAGGTTCATTTTGACAATTCATAACTCAGATTTTATCCGAGCAGTTAATGATTCAGATTTGTAAAAGTTAAGATTAAATCCTAGTCGTGCATTGTCGAAGTGGACGATTAAATCCTAGTTGTCCACATTATGTATCCCAGTGTAAACTCGGAGATAAACTGGGGTGCCGGTTAGGTATGGCGGCCACCTACCGCTTCCATCAACCGCATCACTTTTTCTTCAGGAATCCAACCATTTGCCCTCTTTTCAGCCAATCTGGGTTCAAATCTGGTGTAGAGGTGCAATGAGAGGGCTCGGCTGAGCTTGTTGGGGGTGAAATCACGGTGGCGCTCCTCTTCTAGACTTGAACCTACAACCAAGGAACAATGGTTAGTGCTTCTTGGGCCTTTTGCCCAAGGACACTTCGACGCTTAAGTTAGTTTAGAGGAAGAGAGTACAAAGAGTATTTTAGATCTCGAATTGTGTGTGTACCTCTAGGGTTTATCCTTGGTACTTATAGGTCTCTATGTACTTGCTTTCCAAGTCTCGTGACGTCATTCGTGACAACTACGGTCACGTGACCCGTCCACTATCTAGATGCCACGTTGCACTCAAGAAGCTCCTCACACCGTGCAACGTGGCCCTTGTCACATGCGTCCATAACCGCTTAACAGGCTCTTTGGGTCGGGTGCCATTACCCAGCTCAACTCATCCATGCCCGTAACTTCTTCTATACCAACCCGGATATTCCTCCGGTGATAGGTACCTTCGGCCATATACCTCTCGTAGGCTCTTATGGGCGAGGTCCCTCTTAGTCTTCGGTCTTTACCGCCTTCGGCTTCATGGATTCTCTTGCTTGCTGTCCAAAGCCTTAGGTTTGGTTCCTAGAGCCGTAGGCCCTATCCCTTATACTATTGACTGGGTCATGCAGAATGAAGTTAGGCTCTACGGCCCTAACTATCTTCGGCCCATAAGTGATTGTTGGGCCTTAAAGCCCCTGTTTCGCCATTGGATCCACACCGGTCCAACTTTGGGCTGGACCTCTCTCTTTTCGGCTCACTACAGAGGCACAGAGCTCTTTCGGCAAATAAATTATTGAAATCTGGTGCGGCGGCGTCCAGCAACAACCTGAAACGGTTGTTTTTTTTTTCCCCATTTGCTTGCAATTTTTCTGATTTTCCCCATGCTTTAGCTGGCCCAATGCTTTGGCTCCTCTCCCCCTTCTTGTGGATTTTTTCATCCCTATATGGATTGAATGCTACTGATTTCCTCCGCCCTTCCTCTTGTTTGAGCTGTGATGCTCACAAAAAGTACAAAAAAAAGAGTTGGGTATCTGTCTTATTTGTCTTTGCAGGTCGCCAACAACTTTGTCTTCAAAGAAGGGTTTTTTGCGGTTTTTATAGTTCTTTTTTTAAAACCATTTTTACCGGTGTTTAGTATTTTGCCTCAAGTAGTCGCTAAGATTTTTTTTCCCTAATCCACATGAGTAGCAATATCATTGGGATATGGGCCCCGCTCCCCTCCCTACAGGGCAGCCTTGTAGGACACATCCGGACCATCTATTTCGATGGTCCAGTTTCGTTGTTACTTTCTTACCGGCAAAAGTGCTTGTTCCCGATAAAAAGTGCGTTCGCGATCTGAACCATCAATTGCGGAGATAAATGGTCCGAATGTGCCCTATAGGGCTGCCCTACAGGACCCCAGGATTGGCTAGTGAGTTCCCTTATTTGTCTTTGCAAGTCGCCAACAACCTTGTCTTCAAAGATTGGCTAATGGACTAGCGGGAGCTGGCTTTGAGCTAAAACTTGTAAAGCAACCGTTTTAAGCCTTCGATTTTTTTACTAATTTTGAGGGGCCCATTTTTATTATAGGTCCATATAGTAATTAGACCTATATAAAAAAATGAATTACTCCCTCCTTCTCATAAAGTTAACGTCTTACGAAACTACGTGCAATTTCAAACTAAAAAATAATGTACTTGCGAAAATAATTTTTTAACATTATTTTTTAGTTTGAAAATTGCACGTAGTTTCGTAAGGCCCCAATTTTATGGGACGGATGGAGTATTATAATGGCTATGCTCTCAAATGATTGTAATGACTTTGTATGAAGTTTATTTTTCCCAAGTATTGTACACTATGCTCTCAAATGATTTTAATGACTTCATATGAAGCTTATTTTCCTTAAGTAATTTTAACTATGAAACTTTTCTCCTTCACTGCTACTCTTTGGACTGTCTGGAAGCAACGGAACCAACTCGTTTTTTAAAACGTAGCTTTCAATTCTAATGGAGTCGTATCCATGGCAAAGGACAATGCGCAATGGTTCAAAAAGGCTTCTCTCTGGCATAAGAATTCCAGGAATATGACAACTTCAGCAATGGACTGCCCAGAAGTTGTGCAATATCCATGTCAGTCGTTCTGATGGTACCTTGATTGCGCAAAGAGCGGTTTCCTCCCAAAGCAATATCCCGCTACAAACTGAACTCCGAGCTATTCATGAGGCAATCAAATGGGCATTAAAGCATAATTACAATGCATTATATATTTTTTCTGATTGTTTTAATGCCATTACGCAGATTAAAGCTCTTTTTGTATGATCCGAAGACACGGGAAACTACAGGTCTTTATTTTGGTCGGGTCCTTAACCTTATGATATTTTTGCTTGTATACGGGGACCTTGATTCAGTCATGGAAACCAACCAAGTCATGCTCAACAAGAGCAAAAAATGGGGAACATCGAAGTTGTGGGACGTGGGGAGAGAGATGCGATCAGACCGATGGGGTGTGCTGAATATGGTGAAATCTTTGTATACCGATTCAGTTCTCTTGTGGGATCGTCCTGTGAGCCAAGTTACTAGGAATCTTCTTTTTGCTATTTCAACTTATTTATGCACGGACATTCTACCAGTCATGAAAATGAAGTCAAGTGCAACAATGAAGTCGTGCTTAACAACAAATCTTGCAAAACGAACAACTCCGCATATCAAAGAGGAACTGGACAAGGGTCCCTGCGCGTGGACTGTTTGGTGTGGACTGTTCATTCTATTTTTTCACCAAATAGCAAATAAGCTGAGTCCAGAAAAGTACAGAAAAGAAAAATAAGGTTTGTGAAAAACCAAACCATAACCATTGTACTGGTCATGAATATTTGGTGATCTTGGAGTAGTAAAATCCCAAGTGGTTGGATAATGGAGAATGATAATCCAAAAGCTCCTCTAGAATTAGGTGGCAAACATTCAAAATGCAATCCTCTAAAAAGACAACACAAAAAAAAACAGAATGCCAAACTGCATAATTCAAGATGCAAAATAAAGTCTCCCAAACACCCCTTATATTTATTGTACACTGTTAAAGGCTAAATATAAGACCTTTGGGAATAAAAGGTGAGTTCAGATATAAGACCTTTGGCCTAATCTTCACAGGGTACTAACAAGTTCCATTGCCCTTTTGATTATGTAAATTTTCAAATGTATACCCAGAAGAGTGAACTTTCCCTTCTCTGGATTCAGGTAGTGAGGAGAGTATAGACAAATACCTTCTTGGAGCACAGGATTACCTGGGATTGTATGCTAATAGAAATTCTTCAGCACAATTCCGTTTTCCTCTAGAATGTGTTTTACAGGGTCAAAGAACACTTTGGCTCATTTGCAGCAGTTACATTACAAACTAAGCAAATAATGACAGTAACAAGGATCCTGAAGGAAATTTTGGATTAGAAAAAGGGATGTTCTATCCAACAGCCGCTGATTGCCTTGCAGGGAATTACTTACTCAAAAGTATCTGAGTGCGGCATAGCAAGAATGAATGCTCCTACCTCCTCCTAACGCTTACCTCCTCCTGGCGTAATTTTTTTTTACAGACTAGAGTGCTGAAATGATCTGGCATAAAGGCCACTAGCATTGATAATGAAAATATACTCATGTGTAGAGATTATGGTCAACTATATCTTCTCTTCTGGTTCTTGTATTTCAGTGCACCGTGATATGACTGCACCCTTGTCCCATTATTTCATATATGCCGCCCATAATTCCTAGTTCCTACTTAACTGGCAATCAACTCAGCAGCGATTGTAGCAACATTTGCATCATCGAAGTCCCCTTCAGATAAATTCCGTGAATTCTAGTTTCTACAAAAAAATATGCAGTGATACTTTTTCTCTTGGTAGCCAACAAAGCTACAGAATCTAGAATTTAGCAAAAACAAAAAAGAAAACCTCATCAAAACTGATGACGGTGAAGCCATATGTACCAAAATAAATACATATCCATGACAAACAGAGAAGAGAAGACCTTCACATTCATACTCCAAAATATAGCAAGGGTGCACCAATATCAACACATTAGCCTCATCCGATGATCCATCAACTGGAAGTTGAAACATAGGCTCCGAAATATAACAGCCGATATTATCAAGTATCAACATATATTACATATTAACAAGGAAGTAGTACCAGGCTCAAACATGAAACCCTGGATCCGTGGATCGTAGTAACAAAAGGATTCTTAAAATTAGTTTCCAAAAGACACTATTTTAAGCATAATTAAGCAACCGCAGCCAAAATAATCATCATTCAAAACAGCAACTCACATACCTGAGTTGATTCTGCAAAATCAAATACTTTTCTTATACTTGTTCTACTAGTTGAGCACTATTTCTTTGGCTTGCATGACTGGAAGTAGGGACCCCACATACAAATGAAAACAAGAATATTTGCACGAAACCTGACCAAAATAAATCTCCATAGTGTCCCGGGTCTTTGTATCATATGAAAAGAGCTTTAGCTCACCAGAAAATTTATGCTCAATCACTAACAATTCACCATTTTTCCCACCTCCCACCACTTTACTATAACCATCTTTCCCATGTCCCATAAAAGTTGCAATCCTTGGGAAAGACCCAACTTTAACTTGGTTGGTCCAAGAACCCTCGTTTTCATTCAGCACCCACACATCAAAGCCCCTAGCATCAGAAGAAACAACGAGAGCAAGTTTATCACTTAATTCCACAAATTGCCAGTCAGTTTCATCCCAGTTAGTTTCAGTTTCATCCCAAGTCCTATCCAAACACACTGGTGTTCTTATTTTTCTGAACACCTCATCACCCATGTCAAAGGACATAACAAACACTTGATTAGTTTGGGGTCCACATGCCGGCCAATAGAAAACTCCATTCAAGACCTCTGAAGCAGAAGTTCCACAAATTCCCACGATGGCTTCATTGTTCTCCCCAAAGAACAACGAAAGCTGATTAACATCAATTTCCGTCCAAGTATTGGTGCTCATCACATACAGATCAGCTCGGATATAGTCTTGAAAGTGAATATCAGAATAAAGAACTATCCTAATCAACTTGTAATCATTAGCATTTGGATGGAAGCCAAACCCAAAACTGACTTGCATAACATTTGTATTCTCACCGAACAAATTCCATTCGGCACCCGAAATTTCCTGAAACTTTCTGGTGGAGGGATTGCATAAAATCAAGGGATATCCAAAGCCAGATAAATGTATGCAAACCAAACCATTACAGATACCCCCAATAAATAAATAACTTAGCTTATTGTGCTCCCAAGGGCAACAATTGTTCCTCCTATCCAAAAAAGGGAAATCGAGATTGACACGGTCGTTGTTGAACCCATCGTTGCAAATTAACAACATTAAATGGTCATCCCATATTTGATTCGTAGCAGTTTCTAGGAGAGTGGTAGGAAAAAGAGAGACCTGGGTTCGAAGATGTTTGGAAATGAAATCAGGGGTTTCGATCAGATCATACCAGGTTTTGCATACGGACTTGAATCGCAAGAGGGATTTCACTGGTTATCTTGATAGGATTTCAATCTTCATCTCAAACGGCAGATCATGCCAGGTTTTGTATACAGTTGGCTGGCTACTAGCCATAGCTGCTGCTTCTTTTTTCTTCTTGGCCTGAAACCGATGATTATTTTATGCTTTGTTTGGAACTTATGGAAAGTGAGAGAAGAGAAGAGAAAATACATAAAGAAGGAAAATGGAAGAAAATGAGGGAGAAAATTTTACTATTCTTATAACTCTATTTAGCCATTTTCTCTTCTCTTTTCTCTCCAACCAAACAAGGGAAGAGAATTTTTTTAAACTTTCTCTCCCTTTCCCTTCCTTTCCCCATTTTCCAAACAGAGCATTACACCCACTGGATTTTGCTTATTTTCGCAAAGCTTTCTGTATCTTTGGAACCCTGGTTGAAGCTTCAATTTTGTTCATCGGGCATGTAATGTGGGCCGGATCTGCCCATGGAGTTGGGCTCGACCGACATACGTGTTATCCAATTATTTCGACAACATGACCGGGGAAAAAAGGAAGGGTAATTTGTACGGACACCCCCTTAACTTTGACCGATTTTAAAAGACACATCTTCTACTTCATTTGTGGATACTTACACCCCTTTAACTTTGGACTAAAGTGAGAATCCTGACTCTGTTAACGGAATTGGTAAAAAGACAAAAAAACCCTTCTCTCTACTGACTACAAGCTTTTATCTCCCCTAACTCTAATCGCAGCCATCACCAGCATCAATACCATCAAACCCCATTATTGTGCAAACACACAAACCGAGCACCCATCACAAGGGAAAAAGAAAAAGAAAAAGAAAAAGAAATACACCATTCTAGCACCACCATAAATCAACATCACAGTACCCAATTTCAAAGTATGAAATGTAGCATACTACTAGGAGTACGATTTAGCTATTGTGATAAATAAAAACCCATTTATAATCCATATGAATCAATTATGACAAAAAATTTACGCTCCACGAGATTTCCGATGAGGAAGCAGTAGACTTCGATCGAAGAGGACGATGTTCTGATGTAGGAAGATGGCACCATCGACTGATTTAACCCACAGTCGATGACGGCGTTGAGGTCGCCGATGTCGATTGTGGTCGTGAACGGTCGATTGAGGTCATTGGAGGTGTGAAAGTTGGTGAGGAAGAAAAAGAGTTGGGTCATATTTTTCTCTCCCATAATTGCAGGCGGTGAACGATCAATTGAGGTCGCCATTGGAGGTGTGAAAGTTGGTGAGGAAGAAGATTATTGGGTCTTATTTTTCTCTCCCATAATTGTAGGCGGTGGTGGGATGTGGGTAGGTGGATGAGAGAGAGATAAGTGGGTGGTGGAATTTGTGTGGGTGGAGGACAGAGAGAAATAAGTAAGTCCCGAGAATTAAAAAGTAAAGAAGAGATGCAACAAAGGGAAAAAAAATAAATTTTTTTACACAGTTATACATGGTGGTTTCGAGCAAGTCCAAGGATTTAGTTCAGATTGTTGAACCTAATGAATCGGTTTTAGAACCTAATAAAGTGTTCTAAGGGCATTTTGGTCCAAAAAAATAAATTTTTGAGAGAAATTTGCTGTAAATTGACTTCAGTGTGCGTAGGTGTTAAATTTGACTGAAAACGTACCATTTTAACTTTGGTCCAAAGTTGAGGGGTGTAAGTATCCATAAATGAAGTAGAGGGGGTGTTTTTTAAAATTGGTCAAAGTTGAGGGGGTGTCCGTACAAATTACCCAAAGAGGAATGTATCGAGAAAGAGAGCCCATTAAGAACGGGTCAACATTGTTTTCAGCCCAATTGAAATGGGATTGTATAGTTATAATTTGACACCAATTATCCCAATTGAAATGTACCGAAAAATGGAGACTGGGGGCTACCGGGGTTCGCCGGAAAATGATTGGAATATGCAACCTCGTCAAAGGTGGTAGTTGAATTTTTCTTTTAAAAAAAATCGTTTAGATTTTTTTGAATTTTTCTTTTTAAAAATACTCCATCCGTCTCTTTTTTAGCATCGATATTTTCATTTTGGGCTATTCTTTAATAAGTGTGTGCTTTAAAAAGTTAATGGGTAGAAGTTTGCCCTTTTGAAAAATTAGTGGGTAAAGAGTTCATGAGTAAAAGTGGAGGAAAATTAAAAAAAATGAAGGTAAAAGTCGATGTGAAGAATGTAGTGTGAAATGCATAATAATGATGTTTATTTAACAAGTTGGATTTACGACGCAACACACTTAAAAAGCGACGGAGAGAGTAGATTATTTTCAAGTCATCGTCTGACAGAGCAGACAAGTATTTTAGGACGGATCTAATAGTTGAATTAGGGTAGAGTAATTAAAAAGGGAGTTTCGTCTTTTTGTAAAACTAAGATTCATTTTTGACCTAATCCATGTGTGTAGCAATATCATTTGTCCATACTTACTTGCTTTTCAAAAGCCGAATACAAAAATGTGATCCCGTTTAGAAAAGATACACTTGTTTCTTGAATTCGTGTAAAGATTTCCCATTACTTTATCCATAAAGCTAGTACACGGTGTTCCGCTAAAAAAAACTGGTTTTGTTTTAATTCAAAAAATCATTCTATTCCACTAACAAAAAACTCCCCAAAAAAACTGGTTTTGTTTTAACTCTAAAACCACTCTATTCCACTAAACCTGTTTTTTGGATTATTCATTGTCTTTATACAAAAAAAATTCGCAAATATTAGTTTTGCATCAAATTTTTGTGGTTTATTGGTTCCTCTCGACGAGACGAATTTAAAGAGTATAAAATCATAGTCAAAACTAAATTTTTTTTAATTAAGCCAAAATACGTGGTTTATTGGTTTAATTTTAGCTTTATTCAACAAATAATTAATTTTCACTATAATTTCATACTTGTTAGATTCGTCTCGTAGAGAGGAACCAATAAACCACAAAAAATTGACGCAAAACTAATAAATGCAATTTTTTTTTGAATAAAGACAAAACAAATAAACCAAAAAATCAATTTCTAGTTTTTTTGCAAAAAAACCAACATTTTAGTGGAACAAGTTGTAGATTTAAACTGCAACTAAAGATCTAAAAAATTAAAAACCCAAAAAACCCTTTAGTGGAACACCCCTTCAACTCAATCTTGCTTTAGTTTCGATCAACCTTTTGGGATACCCGTAGTGACCCAAGTCACTACATTCCCGTAGTGACATCAATTATTGGTCCTCTATAATCTGTATTTGGGATCGGAACCGTACAATTTAATGGGTATGTTGAGTAGATTATTCATGTAAAAAATTAAATTAATTGGATATTGGTAGCCATATGTTCAGGTACCATTTATATGGATGACCAATATCATTTAGATAATACACTTTAAGATAAATTTGTCTCAATTGTGTGTGTTTACCCATCTCCGATAATCATAATTTTTTATACCCATGATGTACTCAACATTCATAAAAAAATGAACGGTTCTGATCTGAAATGAATATTTTAGGGGACCCACAATTGAGATCACTACAGAAATGTAGTGACTCAACAACCCATATCCATCAACCTTCGACCTTTCTTTTCCGAACAAGAGCTACCAATATTTCATACCAAAGTCGGAAGATAATACTACTATGATTCCATATTAACGTACAATAATGAACCAAAATTATAAAAACAGTGGTTGGCCGGCTAAAGCATAGCGGAAAGAGACAATAAGTTAGAAAAGCAAAAAAACTGCAAACAAATTAGGGGAAAAAAAACTCCAACCGCTTAGGTTGTTGCCGGAAGCTGCCACGCCGGATTCCGCGGGAGGAGCTCCCGAGCCCCCTCATTGCAACACTACGCTAGATCTAAACCCAAGTTGGCTCAAAAGAGGGCAAAAGGTTGGAGTCAGTGGAGAGAGAGTGAGGTGGTTGATGGAGACGGAGGTGGATGGGTGGGGTTTGAAGAGGTGGAGGCGGCAGCCCCACCTCCCCCAAGCAAACCCTAGCTGTGTATTCCTAGAGATAAGGAGGAGAGTTTTCTAGAGAGACGGTACCCATTTAACCGGACTACAATCCGAAACAGGGGAATTAGTACCTCGGCCTAACTTATTGAGTCTTTTTTGCAAAAGTCTTTTTTTGTTATTTTTTCTTAATTTTTATTAGAACGGTGAATAAATATTTACATCACATTGTCCGGCACGAGAGAAATCAGACCATAATAAAAATATGGATTTTTTTAAAAAAAAAAATTCTTAAAAGACGATGAACAAGATAAAATAAAATAAAAAGAATCTTTTTCGCCACCACACATGCACTTTTTTCAACTTTGGTCTTTGTTTATATACCTGCCGTTCCTTCTCTCATCGAACCGAACGTGTGACGTAAAAATTATATACCAAACTAAAAGGCTTTGCCAAAAGTCTGAAATAAGTTAGGCCGAAGGAGTTGAAAAACTCATGCTTTTTATAAAACTAAGATGCGACTATTTCCTTTCTCTGATATGCCTATGGGACAAAGAACTGTGTATGTGTTATGGTCTTTGTAAAATCCATCGGGCTGGGAAGAAGAGAGAATATTTAGTGCTCTAAAGCAAGGCTCCAGAGGCCTCTCCCACGACACACTTGTGTGGGATCCACACACTTTGGGGTGCTTCCACACAAATGTAGCTTGGAAGCCCCCATGGTGCAAGTCTCTAGGAGCAACAAATGATTTCTCTGGGATGAGGTAGAAGAGCAATCAAGAAATTTATGAACTCAGAATGCCTTTTCTGTTTCAAATGAGAAAGCATGACACAAAACTAAGCAATGCCACAATTTCACAAAGTTTAGCTCTTCTTTCCCTCTGCTAGTAATAGAAAGATTAACTTAATGAAGTCATGGGGCAGACACCCCCAGTTGTGGCATACTGCAGCTTTTCAGGCCCTTCGACGCCAAAGAAATCATCATCTTTAACGCAAGTGAATCCCTCCAGCCAACCATCCCAAGTTATTGAATTGATCCTCCTCCCTGCTCGTGCAGTTTTGAAGCCACCATCATGGACCTGTTTGTACAACTACTATACCTCAGAAATTTTTCTCCATCTTTCAATTGGGTATGTATTTATATCTATATGATGAAGGTGAATTAGCAATGGGTGCATCAATATCAACACATTAGCCTCATCCAATGATCCATCAACTGGAAGTTGAAACATAGGCTCCAAAACATAACAGCCGACATACATTACATATCAAAAAGGAAGTAGTACGAGGCTCAAACATGAAACAATGGATTGTAGTAAAAAAGGATTCTTAAAATTAGTTTCCAAAAGAGACTATTTAGAGCCTATTTAAGCAACAGCAACCAAAATAATGATGAACAGGGAAAGCATTCAAAACAGCAACTCACAAGTCACCCCTGAGTTGATTCTGCAAAATCAAATGCTTTCCTTTTCTTGTTCTACTTGTTGAGCACTATTTCATTGGCTTGCATGATTGGAAGTAGGGCCCCCACACACAAATTAACACAAGAATATTCACTTGAAACCCAACCAGAATAAAGATCCATAGTTTCCTGGGTCTTTGTATCATATGAAAAGAGCTTTAGCTCGCCAGAAAATTTATGCTCAGTCACTAACAATTCACCGTTTTTCCCACCTCCCACCAGTGTTTTATAACCATCTTCCCCATTTCCCATAATCCTTGCAATCCTGGGAAGGGACCCAAGACCCAACTTCAACTTGCTTGGTCCAAGAACTCCCGTTTTCATTCAACACCCACACATCAAAGCCCCTTTCAAAGCTTTCATCTGGAGAAACAACAAGAGCAAGTTTATCATATAATTCCACAAATAGCCAGTTAGTTTTATCCCAAGTCATGTCCAAACACTCTGGTGTTCTTATTTTTCTAAACACCTCATCACCCATGTCGAAGGACATAACAACCACTTGATGAGTCGGGAATACATGTGCTGACCAATAGAAAACTCCATTCAAGACTGCTGAAGCAGAAGTTCCAAGAATTTGCACGATGGTATGATACTCCCCCTGTTCATTGATCTCCCAAGAGAACAACGAAAGCTTATTAGTATCAATTTCCGTCCAAGTATTGGTGCTCATCACATACAGATCAGCTCGGATATTTTGATGGAAGTTAGTATCATAGTAAAGTAATATCCTAATCAACTTGTAATCATTAGCACTGGGATGGAAGCCAAACCCAAAACTAAGCCGCATAACCTGTGCAATCTCATCGAACCAATTCCATTTGGCACCCGAAATTTCCTGAAACTTTCTGGTGGAGGGATTGCATAAAATCAGGGGATATCCAAGGCGAGATAAATGTATGCAAACCAAACCATTACAGATACCCACAATAGATAAATAACTTGGCCCATCATACTCCCCAAAGTAAGGATTGTTCTTATCCAAAAAAGGGAAATCGAGATTGACACGATCGTTGTTAAACCCATTGTTGCAAATTAATGAGATTTTATGGTCATCCGTCACTAGATTAAGAGTAGTTTCTAGGAGAGAGGTGGGAAGGAGACTGACCTGGGTTTGAAGATGTTTGGAAATAAAATCAGGGGATTCGATCAGATCATACCAGGTTTTGCATACGGACTTGAATCGCAAGAGGGATTTCACTGGCAATCTTGATAGGATTTCATTCGTTATCTTAAACGGAAGATCACACGAGGATTCGCATAGAGTAGACTGGCTGCTCGCCATAGCTGCTGCTGCTGCTGCTTCTTCTTCTTCTTGGACAGAAACCGAATATTACACCCACTGGATTTTGCACATTTTCTCAACAGCTTTCTGCATCGGTGGAAGGAAACCCTTGTCGAAGCTTCAAGTTTGTTCATCGGGCATATGATGTGGGCCGGATGCCCATGGAGTTGGGCTTCGACCGACATACGTATAGGTTCTATCCAAATGTGTCGAGAAAGATGGCCCAATAGCGTTGGTACTAGGGCCCAGTTTCCCACTTGATAAAATCAAATGCAAAAATTTGAAATTTTATCAAAGTTTTTCCTCATTTGATAAAATCAAGTGTTGATTTTATCAAATCTTGATAAAATATAAATTTTATCTAGTGGGAAACTGGGCCTAGTACGATTTTGTTGCTGCCTGGGACTCCCATGTCCCAAAAAGTTGGACGCAAAAGTTATGTAAATTAACTCGTTCCATTCATAGTTTTTCGAAATGCTTTGCACTGTATTAAAGATCTATAAAGAAACTCAAAGAATGATGGACGGAAGTACTTTATTTATTTTATCAGAAAATTACATGTAATGACAATTTTGGACAGGGGAGTATTACTCATTTGCCCGGGAACTTGAATCTTTTAAGCAAGTGAGAAGAAAATAGAATCAAAAGTTTGATATCTTTGGACCTGTTGTGGGTTAAAATGGACCCGGGGTGCCTTTGGACCCGGAGTGCTTGTAGTGATTTGTTCATTACAGGCGCGTAGTGAGTATGGTTACTCCACAACGTACACACCCCACAGATCTAGTTAAGATCCTTAGAGAGGAGTTTGACTCTCATTGTGTTTGGTCAGAATGGGGTTCAGGGTGATGTACATTTTTCCAGGGTATGATCCAAAAAAAACAACCTCAAATGTGTTGGAAGTCTTGGGACAATGATAAAATGGAATTCAACCAAAAAAAGAAAAAATTGAGGCAGACATGGAATCTCATAATTAGTGATGATTTCACAGTTTATTGCTTATCATATATAGTAAATTGATTTTACCTAACTGGGTCTAGCTCAGTTGGCGACTCTTGTACACTTCTAATTGAGAGGGCAAGGGATTGGATTTAGCCTAAGGCAAGAATCGATAATTCCCTTTACGGGGTTTTCCTTTCTTCATTTGTTTATTCCCTATGATCTTCATTTAGGCCCTGCTTCATTAACTGACTTTTTGGCTTTTTACAACATTCAAAGAGCATTCCTCTAAAAAAAAGAAGTCATAATGCCAAACTGCATAATCCAGAACACAAAATAAAGTCACCTAAACACCCCCTATATGCCAATGAGCTGTAGCTCAGTTGGCATGCTCTCTGCCTTCCTCAGTGGAGGCAGGAGTTCGAGCCCCATGAGGGGCAGTGGGTGGATTTGTGGTCCTTGGGCTATGGAAAACCTCTGGACCCTCTGTAGACTAACATACTAACACACTAACATTCTCCTAAACTATGGCAAAAAAAAAAAAAACCCCCTATATTTACTGTACACTGTTAAAGGCTAAAAAGGTGAGTTCATGTGTAAGACCTTAGCCTCAATCTTCACTGGGTAGTCCAGTGCACTAATCATTTAAATTTTCGGATGTATACCCAGAGGCTAGAAGAGTAAACTTTCCCTTCGTCGGATTCCAAGCAGAGAATAAACAAAACGCCTTCCAAGTGTCCAGAGGGAAGTATTGGATTCGAAAACGGGATGTCCTACCTGACAGCCGCTAGCTGCCTTGCAGGGAATTCCTCACTCAAAAGTATGAGAGTGCGGCATAGCAAGAATGAATGCTCCTACCTCCTTCTAATGCTTACCTCCTCCTAACGCTTATCCCATGCCCTTATTCAGGTGTTAAAAAGTGTAATAGTGATACTTTGAAGGGCACACTTTCAAATCGTAGGATCTTTTTACAGACAAAGATTGCTGAAATGATCTGGCATAAAGGCCACTAGCATTGATAATGAAATTATACCGATGTGTATAGATTATGCTCAACTAAATCTTCTCTTCTGGTTCTTGTATTTCAGTGAACCATGGTATGACTGAACCCTTGTCCCATTATGTCATATGCGCGGTCCATAGTTCCTAGTTCCTACTTAACTGGCAATCAACTCAGCTGCAATAACATCTGCATCATCGAAGCCTACTTCATATGACCATGATTTCTAGTTTCTACAAAAAAAAAAAAAATGCAGTGATACTTTGTCTTCTGGTAGCCACCAAAGCTACAGAATTCAGAATTTAGAAGGAAAAAAAAAAAATCAAAACTGATGACGGTGAAGCCGTAGGTACCAAAATAACTACATATCCAGCACAAACAGAGAAGAGAAGACCTACGCATTCAAACTCCATTAAGTAGCGATGGGTGCACCAACACCAACACATTAGCCTCATTCGATCCATCAATTGGGAAGTTGAAGCATAGGCTCCAAAATATGACAGCCGCCATTACCCTCATCAAGTGTCAACATATATTACATATTCCAAAGGAAGTGGTACCAGGCTCAAACATGGAACACTGGATTGTAGTAACAAAAGGATTCTTAAAACTAGTTTCCAAAAGAGACTATTTTGAGCATAATTAAGCAACACCAACCAAAATAATTATGAACAGAAAAAGCATTCAAAACAGCAACTCACAAGTCACACCTGAGTTGATTCTGCAAAATCAAATGCTTTCCTTTTCTTGGTTTACTTGTTGAGCACTATTTCATTGGCATGACTGGAAGTAGGGTCCCCGCATACAAATAAACACAAGAATAGTCGTATGAAACCTGACCAACATAAAGATCCATAGTGTCCTGGGTCTTTGTATTATACGAGGAGAGCTTTAGCTCACCAGAAAATTTATGCTCAGTCACTAACAATTCACCACTTTTCCCACCTCCCACCACTGTATTATGACCATCCTCCCCATTTCCCATAATGCTTGCAATCCTTGGACGAGACCCAACTTTAACTTGGTTGGTCCAAGAACTCCCGTTTTCATTCAACACCCACACATCAAAGCCCCTTTCAAAGCTTTCATCAGGAGAAACAACGAGAGCAAGTTTATCATTTAATTCTACAAATTGCCAGTAAGTTTCATCCCAAGTCCCGTCCAAATGCACTGGTGTTCTTATTTTTCTAAACACCTCATCACCCATGTCAAAGGACATAACAACCATTTGATGAGTTGGGAATACACCGTATGCACATGCTGGCCAATAGAAAACCCCAATCAAGACTGCTGAAGCAGAAGGTCGACAAAATTGCACGATGGTATCATACTGCCCCCATTCATTGATCTCCCCAAAGAACAATGGAAGCTTATTAACATCAATTTCTGTCCAAGTATTGGTGCTCATCACATACAGATCAGCTCGGATATTTTCTCCATAGTTAGTATCATGATAAAGTACTATCCTAATCAACTTGTATCATTAGCATTGGGATGGAAGCCAAACCCAAAACTAGCCTGCATAACATGTGCATTCTCATTGGACCAATTCCATTCGGCACCTGAAATTTCCTGAAACTTTCTGGTGGAGGGATTGCATAAAATCAAGGGATATCCAAAACGAGATAAATGTATGCAAACCAAACCATTACAGATACCCCCAATAGATAAATAAGTTGGCCCATCATACTCCAAAAAAGGGAAATCGAGATTGACACGGTCGTTATGAAACCCATCATTGGAAATTAATGAGATTTCATGGTTACCGGCTATTAGATTAAGAGTAATTTCCAGGAGCGTGGTGGGAATGAGTGTCACCTGGGTTCGAAGATGTTTGGAAATGAAATCAGGGGTTTCGATCAGATCACACCAGGTTTTGCATACGGACTTGAATCGCAAGAGGGATTTCACCGGCAATCTTGATAGGATTTCATTCGTTATCTCAAATGGCAGATCATGCCAGGTTTTGCATACAGTTGACTGGCTACTTGCCATAGCTGCTGCTGCTTCTTCTCCTTCTTGGCCAGAAACCGAATATTACACCCATTGGATTTTGCTCATTTTCTCAACATCTTTCTGTATCTGTGGAACCGTTTCGAATCATCGATCAGATTTTTACCTCTTTAAGTCGAGAAAAGAGGTAAATCTAATTATAATTAAGGTAAGTCATTCTTCTTACCGTAAGTCATTTTTTTTTTTAAAGTTAAATGTGCACTTTCTTATTATAGGATTTTAGTAGTTTAGACACTTTCATAGGGTATCCTAGTATTTTAGGCACTTTCATAGGGTACTCTAGGGTTTAGAATGCACTTTCCTACTATAGGGTTTTAGTGGTGTAGGTTTAGACACTTTCATAGGGTATCCTAGGATTTAGGTTTAGACACTTTCATAGGGTACCCTATGATTTAGGCACTTTCATACGGTTTGGGGCAGTAAGGAGAGAGAGATTGTGCCCATGTGGAATGAGTACAGAGAGATAGATAGAACAAAAGGATTTAAGTGGGCACAATCCTTACCCGTGCTTTTTGGATACGGAGATAGACTTGGACGTAAATTGGGGTCCTTTTCTGGACCGCCCCGTTAATTACTCATCTTCAATTTTGTTCTTCGGGCATGTAATGTGTATATCACTTGAAAGAAGTGCATTCTACTTTGTAATGTATAGAAGTCTACCGCTATAAGCCACAATCTGGCATGTGGTTAACCCGGACCCGGGGACACTGTAGGGAGCTCCCTGTAGGGAGTATCCGGACCATAGTTGCACGAAGCGGGGGCGGGGATGGGTGCGGGAGGGGGGCGGGTGCGGGGGTATGTAGAAGCTTCCAAGGTTGGGAGCAACGAGAGAATATTTAATAAATAAATATATATATATATATATATATATATATATATGAATAAACTTATATATATTTATATGTATTGTACATATGTTCTATAGTTGCAAAGAGAGCATATATAAGCATTTTATATGTATAAACATGAGTGAGAAATGAGATCCCAATAGATTCTTTTATGCCAAATATATGGATTAAACACGTATATAAGTGGTAGAACAAGAGACGAGAAAGAGAGAGAAATCTTTCTTACTTCTTTTTCTTCTTCCTTGCATATATTTGGAAAGAGAAGTGATAATTTTGTCCTTAAGATTAGTGTGGAAGCTCCCATCCTATTTAGGAGCGGGTTCCCGTCCAGATCGGGAGCGCGGAATCGAGCTCCTGTCTAAGGAGCGCACCCATTTTAGAAGGATCCTGCTACTAAGATCCGGACTGGCCGCCTCAGTAATCAATGATTCAGATTTGCAGATAAGCTCTTAGCGGTCAAAGTTAACTCTTAGCGGTCAAAGTTAACAAACATATCTGAACCATTCAAAACAATTTTGGACGGTCTGGATGCTCCCTACAGGGAACTCACTACAGGCTTCCTAAATCCATGGTCAACCACGTCCTCTTCACTTACCGGCATTTCGTTATTAACTAAAATAGGCCAATTACCTGGTGTGGCTAATAGAGTAAATCAAACCCAAAACTACATATACTCCCACAACACTAGAATTTTCAAGATTTATCCCTCATTTTCTTTCCACCCAAGAGCAGCTAAATTGCCGGAAATACGAATGGAAAGAGAAATCAACAAAAACCCAATACGCAAATTGAACAAATTGCAGCACTCGATTAAAGAGCAAAGAAAATTTTAAAAACTTGTCGGATTTTGCGGTGAGCTGTTTAACACTTAGGGTTCGGAGATCAATTGACAAACTTATCATCCGAGACGAAAACTGAAGGTCAAACGTATTCAACCATAATCGTATACATCGAAGATCAATTGTTTTTACACTTGTGTGATGAGTTAGGGTTTTTGAAAATTGATAGTATAAGCCTGATACGTTTCTTCCTACACGTAACACTTCCAGTCCAACTTCATAAAGCAGTCCAGATGTGGCAACTACTTGGGGTCAAGGAGCTGTAAAGTGGAAGCTAATTCAGGAATATTCTGTAGAAATAACTGCCTTTTGGCGGGAATGTTAGTTACACGAGTTGTAAGTTTGTTTCTTTGTTTTCCCCTTGTGTATAAGAATAGTAGCTTAGAGAAGGAAGATGGATTCTGGTAAATCTGTTGTAAAAAGATAGTGGACGAGAGTTCCCATTATTTTCTCTAGTGGACGAGAGTTCCACTGAGACATTCTATCAAACACTTTCCCTTCATTCTTCTTCTTGAATTTCTCTCTGCAATTCTTTTCTATTTTCTGCATTTCCAAACCACCACAATTAGGAGCTTATCAACGCCCAACAACAAAAGATACGACATTGAACCGTACAAGAACCACATGTATCAATGGACAGTATACAAACGTACCTGCATCGTCGTCCTCAGCGCTATTGGCAAGAGAGCTCGGTGGTTCAATTTCCCGCTAATCAGAGCTCGGTGGACAGTATACAGACGTACCTGGTAAGCCAACCACTTCGGATAGATTTGCCGCAAAGGAAATGGGTTGTCGTCTATAGAAGTACATAGAATGTCCGAAGAGTAGGAAACTGACCAGTATATAGACATACCAGCATCGTCGTCAGCGCTATTGGCAAGAGAGCTCGGTTCAATTTCATGCTAATCAGAGACTCTATTATATAGATTTCTCTGCTAACATGCAAATATTGTCAAACAAGTCATGCAGCTCCAATTGTCGACTGTAGATAAAACTACATATACTTCCACAACTAGAATTCTGAAGTTTCAACGAAAACCCAATACGCAAATTGAACAACTTGCCGGAAATACGAATAGAAAGAGAAATCAACGAAAACCCAATAAGCAACAAATTGAACAAATTGCAGCACTCGATTGAAGAGCGAAGAAAATTTCAAAAGCTTATCGACGAAAACTGAAATCGCTAAGTCTAGAATCACATGTATCAATGGACTGTATACAGACGTACCAGCATCGTCGTCCTCAGCGCTATTGACAAGAGAGCTCGGTTCAATTTCACGCAAATCACAGACTGTATTGTAGGTTTCTCTGCTAAATGGGTTTGATCCAGTGTAGCAAAATCTATTTTCAGAAAAACAATTTCACTTGAATCATCTTCGATCATGTACGATTCAATTATTGATTGACATGATTCTTATCAGGATTTATTTTGTTGACAAGAGCTACAACAAGAACGCTTTCGATGGTATTAATAATCATGAATTGAATCACAATCGAGTAATTACTAAACCTCTTGCAGCAGTTGACACTATTCTATGATAAAATGGTTGGATCAAATATGACCATATCACCACCGGGGTGGTTGCCAGGATGGCAGGGGTGGGTGGCACAAGTGTGTCCTTACCTCCACGTCTAGAGTTCGAGTCCTGCGAGCCCCAACTACACCCTTTGGGTGGCCAGTTGGTGCAGGGCATAGCTCTCCATGTGGCGTGGAGGGCCCTCTGCCATCCTGTTCACACGGTGGTGCCTGTGGTGACGGCCTGTCCTCACGGACAGTAGCTATGGCTCGAACTGGACATTCCACAGGCGGGTCGGGAGCCCGTTTAGTCACGCCCAAGGGAGTCTGCAACGCTGGTCGCCCTCTCCACCCTTCTTTCAGTTCAAAAAAAAAAAAAAAAAAATATGACCATATCGTTGATCAAAAAAAAAAAAATATGACCATATCTTTTTTCACAAAAATAAAATTACACAAATCATATCAGATCATGTACTAATAAAAACTAAATTTCTGTAATAATTAACGAAATTTATCTTATTGAGAAGATCTAAATGTTGAACAGTTTCGATCAGATTAATAATGTCGGAATAAATCTCTAACGACGAATTAAGGTGGTGAAGCTTCAAACAGTTAAACGACGTCGTTTCGAGTACATGACATGGGTTCAACAAATGTCATGTTTCCAAAACGACGTCGTATTGATTACATGACACAGGTTGAACCCATGTCATGTACCCAAGCGACGTCGTTTTGTATAACATCACATCTCTTGTACACGGGTCATCTCAGGGCGACGTCGTTTGTATAACCTCGCGGGCACCAGTCGTCCTCCCCATTTCCCCCAAAGATTTATACTCTCTGTCTCTCTCTCTCTCTCTCCTCTCGTAGATTTTCTCGAGGTTAAACGGCGGAGAAACCAAACCAAAGAGAGGCCTGGCCCCGATTTGCAATCTTCAAGTCGCTGGTTACGGTTCTTTGTTCTTAGCTCTAACTTGAGATCAGTCAATCGTGCTAAGGTAATTGCATTTTTCATCATTCGTACGCTTCGAATTCTTCATATTTGTTATATATACAGAGACTTGTAGATTTGTGAGCTTGTGTTTCCTTTAACTGATTGTTTTTTAATTTTTAGTTATTTTTGTGATTCAGTAATCGATTTACGACCTCCTTCATAGTATTTGATTTTGAGTGCTGTTGGGTTTATTGTTCATGAATTCATTCCGATCCGTCCATTTTTATTTTGAATTATCCAGTTTGGTGTGTTTCATTTGTTTTGTTCTTCTTCTACTCCCCAGTATCCTACTGTCGTTTTTCTTAATTCAATGCTCATAGTTAGAGTATGCTGAGTGAAGACAACAATGAAGTTGTATCAAAACAGCTCGTGAATTTTCTCGGAACAGATTCTTGCCTCACATTTCAGGTTTACAAAAATCTCCATTTGATCATTTCACGTTTCCTACTTCAATTCAGCTCAAATTCTTTGTGGGTGCTTGAATTTTTATTTTTTTTTGGCAATTCTTGTTATTATCGCATGTATTTATTTCCCAAACTGTCAATTTTCCATCCCTAGATTTGGATGTACTACTATGGAGTATGTAGAGTGTTTGGATAAGTTTTTGGAAAATGCTAATGTGTGCCCAATAGGCACACGCTAAGGTTGAAAAAATGTATTGAAATGTGTGAAAAGTGTATAGGAATATGTGAAAGTGTGTTGAAAAGTGTAATGGCTTGGGGTTGGTTTAAGATGGCAAAAGCATACAGAGAGAGTGGAAAGATCTCTCTATATCAATATTATCACACTGTGATAGACAAAAAGCTGTGGTGGGCGAATGGTTGAATTATCCTTGTCACATATTTCATAAATAGGCAGAAGAATGAGAACTAGGACAACGTGGAACCTTTCCCTGCCTCCTCTGTGTGGACTTCGTTATTGTACACGTCTGGTGTTTCAACCTGAACATTGACTGAATCACATAATTTTGTGTTAGATATGTTTTCATGGCTTCTAATCTTCTACGAGATACTCGACGGTTCTCCTTATATTGCAAGGCAAACAGTTCTTAGTTACCCTGCTGGTTTCCCTCTCTTTAAAACTGGAGTGCATCTTAGTATTTGACCGCAGGATAATTTCCTGTTAAGCAACCTGAATCTCAACTCCAGTACACAATTGGATCAAAATCAGTAATGTATAAGCATCTAGTCAGGGTGTACCTTTATGAGATCATTTCTTCTTTTATAAAATGGTAGCAAAATGTTTCCAAGCATATTGGAGCTGAGACGCCAGAGACACTTGAAAGAAGAGGCCAAAATATCGAAGCAAAATCTATTATGTATACTATGCTATCATAGACTTAATTAATGATTTACTATTTTTATGGTACAAGATGTTTCCGTTTATATTTTGTTAGAAGGTTTTATGCAGATATGGTTTGGCTGTCTAGTAACAATATCTGTTCAAAAATTTGCTCTATTTTCACTTCGTTTTAAAGGTGAGCTTTGTACTTGGGGTCGAGATGAAGGTGGTGGTAGGTTGGGCCTTGGTCCTGGTTGTGGACCAAATGAGGCTAGTGGACTAAGAATGTGATGAATTTTGTTGAAATCTGATCTTTGCCTTTGATTGATTGAGTCTGTGGCATTTCTGTCCATTTTCCCTCCTTTTGCTATGCGTGACGTCTTGATACAACTTCATTGTTGTCTTCACTCAGCATACTCTAACTATGAGCTTGGAAGAGGCGATACTGTTGGTGGTTGGAAACTAAAACCAATCCCTAGCCTTGATGATGTAAGCATTATTCAAATAGCAGGTGGTGGATTCCACTCTCTTGCTTTGACTGGTAAATTGACTACTGAAATCTATTTAGCAGCAATTGCTGTATGTTGTTAATCAAAAACCAATGTTTTTTCCCCTTCATTCATGAGATTTAATTTTTCAGATGATGGTCAAGTGGTTTCCCGGGGTCATGGTGGACATGGTCAATTGGGTCATTTTTCTACTCATAATCAGAAAATTCCTGCACCGATTGAGGGTTTAGCTGATGAAAAGGTTATTGCTTGTGCGGGTTCATCCGCAACAGCTATAACTAGGACAATTGCAGCGATCTTTACTCGTAGCTTAATATAAAAGGTTTCGTGATCAGTCTTCATTTCATCTGATTACAGAACAACTTTCTAAACATGCACCGTCTATTTTTCTGAGAAAGCTAAAATTTGGATGATGGATGCTTCCAAAATGGGAGCCTAGAGCATTTTGCTGCCATTTTTCCTTCTTTTTTTTTTAGTTTTTGAACTGTGTGTATTCTCATATGAACAGGATCCTCTTATCTCCTTTGATAGAAAGTTTCAATTAAGAAATATTATTGTAGGTAAAAAGAGAAGTCAGAGGTAAACTGCAACTGGCATTTATTGATTTTTTGGGATAATTCAATGGTATGTGATGTGCTAAGACGACCCACTGTCAGTAACAGTTTAGAGAACTGGTAGGGAAGTCTTATCCACGAAGAGGATCCAGCATGAGTTGCAGCTTAGAGGAAAATTAGAAAGGAGTTATTTTTGTGAGTAACAAAGAAAATCAGGGAAATTTGAATTAGATCACGTGCCAAACACAGATGGACCCCCCCAAAAAACAATGACACGAAATATTGCGGATTAGTCCACATCACCTAAAGCAAACCACCAAAACCTCCCAAAAGGAAATCTACTATCAGCAACAGCTTAGAGGAAAGTTTGAAGAGATTAATCCAACCAGACTACCACTACATATGACTGTCAAACTTGTTAGCACTGGAATAGGACCGTTGACTCTCTTTGGAGGTAATGTTCTTCCTTGTTTTGTGGCATTGGAACATGGTTGCCATTAGAGTAGTTATACTCATGAGCTTTATTGCGTATTAGGATCTCAGCAGAATTTTTGTTGGCATCTCCAATTTGAATGACTGGCTGTACAGCTCTAATAGTGTGAACAAAGATAAAAACTGAACTTGTGGGATATGCAAGTCATGTATGTGTGTGAGTGCACTCAAAACAATTACAAAATGACTCATTATTCATTTGTTGCTGCTGTATCATTCTGTATGGTAGCTTTGTATGAAAGTTCTGTTTCTGCCACATTAATCTATAGGTACTTTAACTTTTTGCAGTTAATCACAAAGGAGTCTTGTTTAGCTGCACAGGTAAAATACCTTTGTGTTTCGGATTCTGTGTGAACAAATCTGCGCATTCTTGAAAGTCTGAAAATTTTATTCATTGTGAATTCTCTGGTGGGAAGATTTGCGTGAAGTAATGGAGTTGCTATCTCTAAAGAATTTTACGCAAGGACTCTACTCATCCATTACCGCTGGGATGTGGGGAAGTTGTTTGCGGTCCTTGTGGAAAAGGGAAGACCTTTCTTGTCTGGTGAAGCTGGTGTGACTGTAGTGGAATAACATGATCTTGATTCATTTGACATTTCCATTTGCTATGGTGCCATGCAATATTTGCATTAAGGATGCACGTGGTACTGCAGTGACAAAAATGGAGTGTGGAGGCGACTTATGCAACGACTGTAAGCTTTGGCTTGCTAACTTATTGCCTCATAGTAGCTATCTAAGGAAGTTTGAGAAATCACAGATGGCTCACTTTAATGCACAGGCCCACAGAACTTGCCGATTTAGATGACTGATTCTTACCTTCAATGTTCGATGCGAGGAAAAAAGATTCAGTTATTGTATTGATGCTCCTGCTACTGTTCCAACTATCCGACATTGTGGAACTACTTTTCTTTGGAGTTTAATTTCTTGTAAAATGTACTATTATTTACTACTAGGTTGTTCAGCTATGTAACTACTTGGGAAAACATCACTTCGAAACATTAAATCATGTTGGGGTTTAATACTTCAAATATTTGGGTTCTTGCTTTTAGGTTGGATGGAGCATTTTATTGCTAAGATAAATGAGGGTCAGAGTAAGTGTATTAGGTGCATGGCTCACAAATGTAATGCTATCTGTGAAGAAGCTATTATCACAAATCTTATTAGGAAGAGGCATCCTGATTTAGCTGAGAAAGTCGATTGTTTTCTTCTCGAGTCGTATATCGAGGATAATAAAATGGTCAAATGGTTCCCGAGTGCTCCTCATTGTGGGAAGTGTACAAGACGGTGGAAAAGAGCGGTGGCTGCAACCTTGTGAGCTGCATATGTGTGCTAGCATTTTGGTGAGATAAATTTCTGCTTGCATTTGTTTTGTTTCAAGGGTGGTGGTGCTATTTTTTTTAAAATCACCATCAGAATCCTGTGTTGTTCATGATTAGCTTCCTGGTCAGAGTGATACCTCGGCCTAGCACTGACAAGCAAGCACTTAGGGAATAATCTCTTTCTAAAACTAAGTTCAAATCATCATCAGAAAGTCAAAAGTAGTATCTGTGATTAGAGACAAAGATACTAAAGGATACATGGTTTTGTGGTTATCATTGCCAAAAGGTGTTTTGTGGCCGCGGTGAACCTACTTGATTGATACTTCAGGATAAAAGGTGTTATGATTGTCTCCCAATTAAATTTTTTTTTTCATTCGAAGGGCTTCTCTTTGCTTAACGAACATAAAAAACTGATCTCTCTCACACACAGAGAGAAGAGCAGTATAACCCTGCTATGCACTTGCTTGACGCAACTTGAGGATTATGGGGGATGTAAATGTCTCTCCTGTGGTATTTTTGTACATTCAAAAGGTCTCTCTACTGGTCAAAAATGAAAAAATTGGCCTCCCTCTCTCTCTCATGCACACCAAAGTAGTGTATCTGATTTTTCAAATAAACGTTTCATGGTAGTAGCCTTTGAATGAACTTCTGAATCTTGACATCAGGGGACAAATGGGTTTATCAGAAGAAGACTAGAGGAGAGCACATGAGTTAAGTCGTGAATTGGATGGTGAGACAAATATTGGAAGAAGCACAAAAGAGGCGAGAAAAGCAAATGAGAGCAGCATTGCTGTATGTGGATCTCAGGTTGAAGTTGGGGGTGTTGCCAGGCAAATGGAAGCTCCCTTTGTTGTTAGAATGATTCCGTACCAAAAAAGACCAATAATAATTCCGATCTCACTGGGAGGGAAGTGAAGCTGGTAGCTGAAAAGAAGAGCACTAAGAGACGAATTTCTAAGAAGAACAGTGGAAAGAAGGGGACTTGCACTCAGAGGGTGTGCACTATGCCAACATGGATTGAGAGCTGGGAGCGCAAGGATGCATATGCTTCTCTTGCAGTTATTGGTGCCTTGTCACTTGTGTAATATAATTGTTAAAAATATATAATTAATTACAAAACACAAATCTTAGCCTATAACCGCCACCACATGTAGAGCACGTCACGATAACACTAGTAGTGAAAGAAAAGTTACAACTACAATAAGATTCAAACTCTAGCAAGTTGACTCCCTTTCGATTTGTTTTGGTTATTGCATCTTGATTGACAATGCAACTCTAGAATGCATACACTGAACAATAGGGATATCCTGAACAGTAGTTGCGGAGCAGTTTGGGGATCCTGTAGAGCGGAGGTGCCCTACAATGTTGTAGTTTGCAATCTGGGCCGTCTAAAATATTTTAACGGTTCAAATTATCTTACAAGTAAAAAATAAGTCTCCTACATGTAACATAATATTTGAAATCTAAACCGTTGAAAACACGTTGCAAGGTCCAAATTTTGCACTACAACCATGTAGGGCACACCCGCTCTACAGGATCCCAGAGAGAGGGAGAGAGAGATCGCAAAGTTTATTGCAGGCTGTCATGAACAACAAATTCATTTGCTAAACTGTAGTAGTAATGAAATGATGGATACCAATGAAATCAGTCTGCTAAATGGAGCAGAAGTTTTAACAAGAGATTGCTGTGAACAAAAACAAAACCAAAGAATCTGCCAAACTCAACCAAACTGCCAAAATGATTAAAAACAAAATGGAAGCCAAAGCAAGAAACCAATGTTTTCTTCCCCATCTAACGAAAATCGTACCCAGTTCTTCTCTACCCTTCCCCATTTTTGTTCTCTTCTATCTTCCATACGAATTCTATGTGGGGGTTCTCCACTCAAATGGGGTGAGGAGGAGCGTCAAGTGTGATACCGGCTTGAATCTGGCCCCACCCAATTAAACGCCAATGCTTCTCTGCTTTCCTGCTTATACCTTCTCCCCTCTGCTGGTGCACACTGGAGCTGTAAGCTGTGGTCTTGCCAAGTCATTTCTCACGGCAACAACTCGAGCACCTGTGGACATACAGCCTATGTTCAACATCACAATTTCACCCCTTGCCAGCCTTGAGAACCTTCTCGGACTCTCTGTGCCCTTTGTCCTCACTCCCACAAGACGTCTCAGTAAGGAAGAGTTCACCTGCAATATCAAAGAGCAAAAAGAGTAAGCACAAAAGGTGAAAAGCTGTAATGGAATCTCAAGTTAAACAAGGCTGGAAACAGATGGAACACACCGTGTGGCATGTCCAATTACTCGTGTGTCTCAAGTAAGACATAGATGGAGGCACGGCAGGGGTCGATTCATAACTTTAAGATCTATATTCGGATGCTATGAAGAATTTTAAACAGTAGAAAGTAAGAATTGCAAATTCTCAAAAAATCAACCTAGTAAAACACTTGTCTAAACTATTATATTAGAAATCAGAAGGTAAGAGTTAATAATAATACTATCAGTTCGTTTGTTTCCAAATCTAATATTGAAATGGATACTTGTCTGGGGATTCCGCTTAACTCCTATATTGCTCTGTCCTCAAATAAGTAAACGTGAAATTTTGGAAGACTTATTAAACTCTAGTTCAACAAAAACATCAGGGAGTGACCCAACCTCACCAAGAATCTGACCAACCAATCTATCAGCAAGTGTCAAAGTGGGGTCCATCGTATTCCCCACCCTAACCAGACCTCCCGGGGACAAGGGATCCCTGCTGTGCAGTAGGTGCATGGCACCCCATCCGGCCGTTCGTTGCGAAAATGCACGGCTCGGATTAAATCCAAGCAATGGCTCTCACACGGATTGGATTTGATCTGAGCTGTGCATTTTCGCAACGGACCGCCGGATAGTGCACAGCAGGGCCCTGAAATCCGACCTCCCGGAACAGCAACAATTGTAGTTCATTTTGCTCGGCGTACAAAGAAACATTTCTAGAGTAAATCGGTGAGCATGTGATGTTGCCCTGCTGATCTTTAACAACAATCCCAGGACAAACCTCAATGATTTGATTTACCTTCAAAACACCCTGCACAAAAAGGATTGTCAAATGAAAAACAGAACCGGATCCCAAATTACTAAAGCAGTTTTCACAAGAGACTTCAACTACTTATTTGAAACTGGAGAAAATTAGGTGAGTTCATAATATGCGCTATGTCTGATTACCACTTTTCTCAACGTAACATACTAAGAACAGAGGAAAGGGGGAAAAAGCTTGTGACCAAATACCAACTCAAGAAAACATAAATAATAGGCGGAGCACTACTTAAGTACTTTAGGCTTGCAAGCATTCGGATATATATTGAAGAGGATGGGTCGCTAAGATGCTTGGCAGGTACACTGCACAAAAAGCAGATGATTCCAAAGGTAGGCGAAGGACAGTACCTCGAGAATCTTCCACCAGCTAACACCACCTCTAATTTCATCAACCTTGGCAAGCTTATTGACATCGAAGGACCGGATTACAATCATATAAGGACGTGAGATGAAGTCCCTTACTGGAACGGGGATCTTTTTCACAATGTACTCGGACACAACATCAATATTACACTTAAGCTGTGCAGAAACACGTACCACTGGTGCACCTTCAGCACCAGTCCCCTGGTAGAAAAATTAAAAAATACAACTTATCAGAGATAAGCAGCAAACCAGGTGAAGGGAGGAAAACCTCAACACAAAAAAAAAACCTGGATAAATGTTTGAATCTCTTCATGGTGGTCGATAGCTACATTTTCCGGAGCAAGATCGACCTTGTTTTGAACAATTACTACTATATGTTAGAGCCGCATTATTTCAACAGCAGCCAACTGCTCTGAAGTTTGAGGTTGGGGGCAACCTTCATTGGCAGCAATGAGAAGTAATGCACCGCCCATAATTGCTTCCCCATTAAGCATTGTAGCCATGAGAAATCAAGAAACCGCAACATCTCAGACCACATCGGAGAAAAACCTGCCCCAATTGAGCTCGTAAAACAAACCATAGCTTTGCTTCCTACAAACTACATCCTTGTATCGGCCAACTTTCTATTAATCCTGAAAAAGACCAAAATTTGTCTTAGAAGCTAAAGAGAGAGCAAGCTACTTATCCCAAATGGATGCTTTGGCAAACTGTATGCAAATACAACACTAACAGAAGATTCATTTGTTAAACTCATGTTTTTTTTTTCAAACTCATTTGTCAAAATCCCAGCACCAATGCACGGGTTCATGGCTAGTTATCTTCAAATTCTATAGTTTCAAAAAAAAAAAAAATTATACAAGTACGTTGCCCAAAACTTTCTAAGATAGACAATAAAAAAATAGGCTTCACCTAATAAATTAAGGTAATGAAATCTGTAAAAGGTTTCACATAGAATAAGCATATGAATTACAGTTCGGCGAAAAAGGAAAGAATAGTATCATTTTCAATTTCTAGCATGAGAACTACGTGATTGAAAAATGAGGTTTGAAGCTGTGTTACACGAATTTGATATCTAGCATCAGGTGTAGGGATGTGTGTTGATTTCGCCTGATTCCCCAAGATAATTGGAAAAGTCAAAATTCCGGATTCGAGCATCAAGTGGCTATTTAAGAAAACAATTATTCAGGTCAACAGCCAAATAACACTAAAAGCAGAATCTACATATGTGATATTGATCCTCAATCCAAGGAAGTGCTTTGCTCTCTATTGGGCTTCCAACTTGGCTCTCTCCCAGTCAAAGACCTTGGCCTCCCCTTAATCTCATCTAAGCTCTCAGTGGCAAATTGCAGCTCTCTTATCTCTAAAATCATGGATAGGGTCAAAAGCTGGGCAAATAAGTCCTTGTCATATGCTGGAAGGTGGCAGCTAATTCAATCTGTTCTTTCTAGTACACAGGTCTATTGGACCATGCATTTCATTCTCCCCAAGTTTGTTTGCTCTCACATTGAAAAGATCTTGAGGAACTCCTTATGGACCGGTACTGAATCCTATTCTCATTCTCGTAAATTATTAGGTGCTTTGCACCCTATAATGGTGTCAATGCTACATTTTTATGTGGTCTTTTTCTACTCCAAAAACTATAGTACAATAGCAGTAGATTTTTTCCCTCCATGGTGTCAGGTGACCCCATATTGTTGAATGCAGTAGCGCCACTGTGGCTGAATCTGGTTTGTGTTTCATAAAAATTTTGAGTTCGGGCCATGTTGATAGTTTTATGAATTCCTCGACATGGGCCGTAGGGGTTGCTTATGGAGGTTGTTTTGTGCGATCAAACTTGAGAAAATCTGTGATTGGGCAAGACTTCTCTCTCAAGGATTCCATAAACTCAAGCAATCTCCCTAATTTTAAAAGCAAATGTAACAGGGCACCACGTGATTGTGCTCTAGAGCCCTCTCTTTTGGAATATCTAACATGCGGACCTCCAACTTTTCTCTCTCTGATGTTTAGGCTTATAACCTTTAAGTTGAATAAAATCTTTTTGTGTGTGGAAAAAAGAGTGTTCGAAAAACAAAACAGAATATGCACACATGCATATATTTATTACTATCCAAATAATTGTGAATTGTCAAACACCAGAAAGGCAACTAACGAGAAAAACACCACAACTACCACCAGATGAACATGATCAGTAGACCACCAAGCACCGACAAAGAGCATCAATTTGGCCAATCATCAATCAAAAGCTTCAAATTCAGCAAACCCTTGGTCAAGAGCTTCTCCAAAGATGAGAGTGAGGTCACAACTGCGAACGACAGATGAAGTAGGTACCGGTTGGGTTGAAACAACGAACAAAACACGAAGAGCTTTATTGGGAGATATAGTAGCAATGCTGGCAGAGGCGTGGAGTTCAGGGGTTGGCTTGGATTATTTTAGTCGTGCACAGATTATCTCACATGAAAGTTGACAATCTATCTATCTCCACACCAAGTAGGAAAAGAAAAGACCAAACAAAAAGGAAGGCATTGTGTGTATGCATCTAACATGACATTAAAAGACTTAAAAGCCAACTGCCAATCAACAATTACCTGACTTTAATGGGAAGTTGACTCGTCAAGAGTCGTAGATAGTAGGCTAATTTTTCACGAGTGGTGATAATAATGCCTTCCCCACTTTTGTCAAACTGAGGTCTTCCAACACGTCCAAAGATCTGTAACAGGCATACGAGGAGAATCGCACAAGGTCACAAAAGCCAAAAAAAATCAGAAGTAGAATTCACTAAGCTACAAGAACGTGTCAAGATAAAAGCTTCTTCATACCTGCATAACATCAGGCATCCCCAGGTTTCGCCAGCCACCAGCCTTGGGATCATATAATTGAGTTCCCTGGAGTAATGACATATAGAAAATATAAAAACTAAACAAAAGGCGATATACCGCTGTGAGATATTTAATAGGGAAGGTATGCCGAATATTAGATTGGGACAGGACAAAGAAGAAACATATAAGAACTAACACGAAAAAGCTTCCAAATTTTGTAAATTTTCTTTCAGAACTTAGAGAATTGCTGATTTGATGAGGTTATTATGATGACTTGCACGACATAATCATTTAATTTTGGCCACCTGCTTCAGAAAGCAACAGAGCTGGCCAAGAAATTTTTCAAAGACAACGCCCTAGCTATATTGATGAAGTAGAAGCCACCTGAGAATCATCAGAACATTTCTTGAGGTAACTACAGTTTGGAGAATTGAGGGCATGGTTGCCCTTATATCGCCGAAAAAGCAAAGGGGTCAACCGGTCAAGTTTGCCTCATTCAGCAAAAATCACATAGCTTGAACAACATAGTTCAGCACAGAATTTTGATGCGCATGCTATGACTTGAACATGAATAATTGAAAAACACAAAGAAGTACAAGATTCCCCAACATCAGAACCAGCCATGGAATGTGGACTTATTCTAGTTATGTTGCATACCTAATTTAAGATCCCTGACACCAGTACGTCAACGATAAACCAAAAGAATCACCTGGTAAGCCAACCACTTTGGATAGATTTGCCGCAAAGGAAATGTTGTGTCGTCTATCGAAGTACATAGAATGTCCGAAGAGTAGGAAACTGACCAGTATATAGATGTACCAGCATCGTCGTCAGCGCTATTGGCAAGAGAGCTCGGTTCAATTTCATGCTAATCAGAGACTCTATTATATAGGTTTCTCTGCTAAAATGCAAATATTGTCAACAAGTCATGCAGCTCCAATTGTCGACTGTAGATAAAACTACATATACTTCCACAACAATAGAATTCTGAAGTTTCAACGAAAACCCTATAAGCAAATTGAACAAATTGCCGGAAATACGAATAGAAAGAGAAATCAACGAAAACCCAATACGCAACAAATTGAACAAATTGCAGCACTCGATTGAAGAGCGAAGAAAATTTCAAAAGCTTATCGACGAAAACTGAAATCCCTAAGTCTAGAATCACATGTATCAATGGACTGTATACAGACGTACCAGCATCGTCGTCCTCAGCGCTATTGACAAGAGAGCTCGGTTCAATTTCACGCAAATCATCACAGACTGTATTGTAGGTTTCTCTGCTAAATAGGTTTGATCCAGTGTAGCAAAATCTATTTTCAGAAAAACAATTTCACTTAAATCACCTTCAATCATGTACGATTCAATTGTCAATTGACATGATTCTCATCAGGTTATATATTGTTGACGAGAGCTACAACAAGAACGATTTCGATGGTATTAATAATCAATAATCATGAATTGAATCACAATCGAGCAATTACTAAACCTCTTGCAGTTGACACTATTCTATGATAAAAGGGTTAGGATCAAAAAAACAAAATCACACAAATTATATCAGATCATGTACTCATAAAAACTAAATTTCTCTAATAATTAACGAAATTTATCTTATTCAGAGGATCTAAATGTTGAACAGTTTCGATCAGATTATTAATGTCGGAATAAATTTCGAGCGACGAATTAAGGGGTGAAGCTTCACACAGTTAAAGCGATGTCGCTTGGGTACATGACATAGGTTCAACCTGTGTCATGTACTCAAGCGACGTCGTTTTGTATAACATCACATCTCTTGTACACGGGTCATCTCAAGGCGACGTCCTTTGTATAACCTCGCGAGCACCAGTCGTCCTCCCCATTTCCCCCAAAGATTTATACGCTCTGTCTCTCTCTCTCTCTCCTCACGTAGATTTTCTCGAGGCTAAACGGCGGAGAAACCAAACCAAAAAGAGGCCTGGCCCCGATTTGCAATCTTCAAGTCGCTGATTTCGGTTCTTTGTTCTTAGCTCTAACTTGAGATCAGTCAATCATGCTAGGTAATTGCATTTTTCATCATTCGTATGTTTTTTCGCTTCGAATTCTTCATATTTGTTATATATACAGAGACTTGTAGATTTGTGAGCTTGTGTTTCCTTTAACTGATTGTTTTTTAATTTTTAGTAGTTTTGTGATTCAGAAATCGATTTGCGACCTCCTGTAGGAAAGTATTCGATTTGTGAGCTTGTATTTCTTATATAGTATTTGATTTTGAGTGCTGTTGGGTTTATTGTTCATGAATTCATTCCGATTCGTCCATTTTTATTTTGAATTATCCAGTTTGGTGTGTTTCATTTGTTTTGTTCTTCTTCTACTCCCCAGTATCCTACTGTCGTTTTTCTTAATTCAATGCTAGATTTGGAAAGTTCATATTTCTCCACAGGCTTGTAGATTTGTAGCTTCAAAGATTTACGAGTTTGTGTTGGCTTGTTTTGTGTGATTGGATTAATCGCTAATTTACGCAAACAATATTGAGTTATATGTAGCAAATCTAGGTTTCTGACCTCCTTTAGTAGTTTATAGTTATCTTATTTTTTTTAAGGGTACTAGTGAATTGAATAATTGTTTTTGAAGCTTATAATTTACGCTAGTAATTTGGGAAAAGAAAAGAATAAGTAAGCAACCTTCAGTTTTTTAAGGATAATTAACATGCCACCTTTTCTTTTCCTTAATCAAATTATCTCTGCAAATCCTGATTTATATGTTGATCAACCAAAGCACAACACACAACGCGCGAAGAAAGTAGGAAACTAAGAACGCGAGACACAGATTTATGTGGTTTCCAAATGAGCGATTGGGTACATTCATGGCTCACGGTAGTTTTTCTTGTGTATCGAGTAAAGAGAATACAAGAGCTAGGTAATCGTGTCATATCCATGACTCACACCAGATTTCACTATGTATCGAATGAACAGAATACAAGAGTTAAATAGGCTGCTGCGTATAGCTCTTATTTTTATCCCAACGTTTACATCATCAATTACCGAACTGCCCTTGTTAGGCCAGGTCATACCCTGTAGGCTGTAAATGTAATAGTCAGCGAAGTGATAAACCAAGTCTCACTCATGTTTCACTAACGAACCACAACAGCCATAAGGTATTGGAGCCCTCTAGAATTTGCATTATTTAATATGGTTATTAGTTATTACTGTATTGTTTCAATTGGTTGCCGTGGACATGAACAGCTGACCTGTGTGTTCTTCCTCTATTAGTAGTTTTCTAATTTGAACAATTTGCAAGCAAATTTACAAGTGGAGAGTCTCAACGAAGAAAATAATTGTTTTCGCATCGTCCTAAGATGAAAATACACCTAACAGAGTTGCCAAGACTGAATTGTATAGTTACCCAGGCAGAATCTGCAGATTATGTTTCTCTTCAGTCTAGATGGTGAACCAGATATTTTTTTTGTTTCCGACATTTGTTTGGTTGCATTTTCATTACCTTTTGAATGCACTCTTTGGCCGTGATTTCGGAGTTGATGTCTTGAGAGTGAAAACTTAAAAGTTGAAGAAACTTTGCGGGGCGTACTGCGGTTGTGGCTCGCAAACTCATCTGTACCATAGATTTGTGAACTTCAATTTATTTGCAAATGAGAATGTCTTCCAGAGTGATAGTAGATGGAGGAATAGATAGTGAGAAGTAATATTAAATTGGACAATCAGCTACACTAGAAAGTCTTAACTGTACAAACTACAAGCTTCACAATCAGCCCAACAACAAACCAATAGGAGGAAGAAATAACCAAATTAGAGTCCCATGATGGGGAAGAAGTGATCAATCATTGCCTAGGGCGAGAGTTGGCCCCGTAACAAGCCAAGTATGCAAGTGTGACCAATTGGGCGGCCTGAGTTGGTTCCTATGCAAATGAGAATGTAGGCTTTACTACCTTGACTTTTTGGTCGTCGGTATAAGTTCAGCAGCATCTTATGCAATTCTGATGATTTCTTTGTAATGCCGTAATGCACATTGGAGCTACAAATCTATCTTTGTTTATTGCTTGTGTAGGTAAAGATTACTGGAGTACTTTGTAATTTAGCATTATGTAAAACTTTTGAACCAGTAGAATGCATGATTATGCTTGCTTCAATTTGTTGTTATTTTTGTAGTTTTTCGGAGTATTTATCTGGTCAAACACCTTAGATACAAGCCCCTGATATTCTTAGTTGGCCAACAGGGTACAAGATGGAAGCAACATCAGCGGCAACCTTTTCAATTGGCTCAACCACATCCTTTGGCCCCAAACTGAGCCTCAATCCACAATCAAAGGCCTGGGGTGTGAGGTTCAATCCCAAGAACAGTCTTAAGAGCGTCATCGGCCTCAAGGCGGCATAGTCTTTCGGCTTTCATCCAAAAGCCCAGAAACAAAACCAGACATCACGCAAAAACTTTCAGCCCCAGGCTTCTTACAAAGTAGCAGTTCTTGGAGCAGCTGGGGGAATCGGTCAACCCCTAGCGCTTTTGATCAAGATGTCCCCATTGGTTTCAGCACTCCACCTTTATGATATAGCAAATGTCAAGGGAGTTGCTGCTGACCTTAGCCACTGCAACACCCCCTCTCAAACATTGGACTTCACAGGATCTCTCTCTCTCTCTCTCTCTCTCTCTCTCTCTCTCTCTCCCTCTCCATGCTAAATCGATTTGATCATGTTTCTTGGAACAGATTCTTGCCTCACATTTCAGGTAATACAAAAATCTCAATTTATATCGATTTGATCATTTCATGTTTCCTACTTCAATTCAGCTCAAACTTCTTTGTCAGTGCTTGAATTTTAATTTTAATTTTTTTTTTGGCAATTCTTGTTATTGTCGCATGTCTTTATTCCCCAAACTATGATTTTTCCTTTCTTTAGATTTGGATGTACTACCATGGAGTATGGAGAGTGTTTGGATAAGTTTTTGGAAAATGCTAATTTGTGCCCAATAGGCACACGCGAAGGTTGAAAAAGTGTATTGAAATATGTGACAAGTGTAAAAGGTCTATTGGAGCCTTTGTTTTTTTGTTTGTTTGTTTATTTGTGTGCTTATTGTGTGCCCATTAGCAAGACCCTAAGTTTTTTATACATGTCTGATAAGAACTTTTCAAGGTTTTGGCCACAAGCAGACAATAAATTGAGTCAGTTTCCAAACAGTTTGGTTAATGATAGAATCTCTTTTACCTAGGCCCGTAGGAAAGTACACCAAGTTGTTTCGACTGCCTACGTGAGGCAGTGAAATGGTACGATAAGGCCCATTAGTTGAAAGCCTCTTCGCTTCAAAATCAAATGATGACACCAAATTGCAAGTTCTTGCCACACTTCTGTCATCATTTAAGCACTTAGCCAAAAGAAAGGGGAAAGGAAAACAGAGAACAATCGCTATAAGCTATGGTATGTATCGTAGTTTATTGGTTCCTTCTGGAAGGTACATTTCATTACCTCCATTCCCAGTCCATCAATCAATACGAAAGTTGCAAATAGTGAATGAACATGTTTCACAAACACCACAAAAGTGGCATAGAGACAAGCAAAATCATGAACTCCTGGTATAACAAGACATGCTGAAGTAAACAGATTCTTCTTATGTTTTTGTCTATATTTTGTATGTTTCTGTTTACTTTTTATGGACACACATACAAAAGCACCTCAAAACTTATCCTTTTTGTAGTTTGTAACTTTATCTATATTATAAGAATATCTTATTGAATTTTCGCGAAGATGTGGATTTATGGACTTGTTCACAGAGCCAGTAATGTGTTTGTTTTGTGAATTTCCAGTAGCTGGTAACCTTTAGTGGCTGCTATAGAATGACAAATTCATGCCTTCCCACTTAACAAGAGAGCATTTTTTGGCACTTTCAAAATTGCACTTGTTTCCATGTAGCTTGAATGTTTTATACACCTGTTTTAGATGCTTATTCTGTATATTAACCTGATCCAGGTAGTAAATGCTTCAACTTTGAAGAAAGAGGTTGCTGAAGGTGTTGGCCACATGGTTGTAAGGTTAGTATACTTTGTGTCTCAGTCGTGGTGCCGTTGTACATGTCTTCTTTCTCTATATAATAAAATTTATATTTCCATAATCGTGATGCTACCTTTGTTTACTGACAATAGGAATTAATTAGATATCTTCGATTTCTCTGATTCCATAGTCAAATATTCTAGCTTTTTGTGGTTTTCCACTAATTTTAAAATGTCTCATAATTTTTGATGAATATGGATGCGATTTGGTTTGTTTTCATTTCTTTCAGGAGAGCACTTTTGGTCGCTTTATCAATCAAAATAGGGCTGTTTCCGTCTTCCTCTTTGCGTAAGGTTAGTATACTTTGTGTCTCAGTCGTGGTGCCGTTGTACATGTCTTTTTTTTCTATATAATAAAATTTTGATTTCCATAATCGTGATGCTACCTTTGTTTACTGACAATAGGAATTTATTAGATATCTTGATTTCTCAGATTCCATAGTCAAATATTCTAGCTTTTTGTGTTTTTCCAATAATTTTAAAATGTCTCATTATTTTTGATGAATATGGATGCGATTTGGTTTGTTTTCATTTCTTTCAGGAGACAGCACTTTTGGTTGCTTTATCAATCAAAATAGGGCTGCTTCTGTCTTCCTCTTTGCGTTTTGCCTAAACAAACCAAATGAGTAAGTATTGAGGTATGTCCGAGCTGGGTATCTGTCAATGTAGCCTGATTTGTCCTTCAGTACTGAAAATTGCTGGAACTGTGTCTTGAAAAATGCTAAGCTGTAAATTGGAAGCTTGTAACTTGATTTTCTTTTGGTGAGAAAGATGTTTAAACCCCAACATACATGCCAAATTCTGAAATTTAATTAGCACTGCAAAATTACATAAATAACTAATAAGGAAATACTACAGCCCCTGCTTTTAACGATTTTGGTATCCAGAGTTTGTACCATCGGGTCCCTATTATATACGTGGTGCTTGCATAGCATTGTGGGCGAAGGAAATCCCCATAGAGTAACAGTACTAATTTTTTCAAAGCATTTGACACTTATTTTCTCTTTCCAACGTAAAGATCTTTCAACGAAAAAGTAATTTGCATGCTCAAGATTCCTTTGTTTGTTGCATATTTTACTGTCGTCCAATTTCATGTAATACAACAATAGAATGAAAGAAACTGAAACGATTTCTGTCCCTTGGTCCATCTTCTTGTTAAATAAGTTGCTAAACTTGTTGAATCTTTAAAGTTTGTGTGGATCTCTAATTATCAATGTTGACACTCACTTCCAGGTTGACAGGACCTTAATACATTAATGTGAGACACTCAGGGATGTGGTAAGCCGCTGAAGGATGTGGTAAGCCATATGTGCATTGCATATCAGCTTGGGATTCAGTCGGCTCTTGTTTTGCCCTCCTACCTGGCTTCCCTTGTAAGCATTTCAATGTTCAAGCTCTGCTCAAGTTATAGTTCTTATGTTTATAATACCATACTCTTATATGTAATCCGGAGAATTTGTTGCTTTATTAATAAGTAAATTTGTCGAAGAAAGACATGAAACTGTTCTTTGATGACCGTGTTCACTTGGATACGAGATCCATATTTCTCAAACCAAGTGTCATGAGCGATTTCAAATTGCACCCACCCCCAACGCATTAAGGGAAAGAAGAAGAAATAGGATGAAAAAGTTGGGACTGTAGTTGTGTGCTTGTGAATTACTCCCTCTGTCCCAAATTGATAGTCCACTACGAAACTACGTGCAATTTTTAAACAAAAATATATATATTTATCGAAATAATTTTTGAATTTTTTTTGCACCATATTAAGGTTTTCAATGAGACCTATCAAACAGGATCCATAATGGATATTTTTTGAGGTTCACATTAAAATATATAAGCCGTTGAAAATGGCACGCAGTCCCAAAATGGACTATCATTTTGGGACGGAGGGAGTAGATCATTTATGTTTAAAGAGTGACTAGGTGATTGTTTGAGCTTCTACCAATAAATTCCTTCTGCTGATTATATGGTCTAAACATATTGGTGCTTGTGCGTGCATAGCACTAAAGTGAAACTTGTGTTCTGGCAATTGCTTGGGAATGCCCCTTGCTGTATGGGGAAGTGCCGGGGTTGATTGGGTGTGCATTATATCGTGTACTAATTCCTTTAGAGTTGCATGAAATCAATTTTGTTAGGTTTTATGTTCGTTTTCCTTCAAAAGTTTTCCTTCATGTATAAGGAAGTATCTATCAAAACAGTATGACTTTGTGGTCGGGAGACTCAGGACTGCTGCATACTTGTGAATTTTTTTGCAACATATCTGTCCACCTAGCATATCAATTGAACTCTAGAAATACTAGAGTAATTTCTGTCATGGGCATTGAATATAACACAAAGGTTCTGAAATCATTATTTAAATGCACCTAGATTGTGCGCGTACGATTGGCTAGTATACGCCAAAGGAAATGTATGTAGATGTTGTGAAAAAAATTTCAATTATCTTTTTCGATGTTCTCTTTAGTCCTTGCAAAAGGATTTGGCTTTTGTTTTCTTCCATCACGTCGCCCACACCCAAGCTTCTTTCTGGCGTGTCTATCTATATTCTTTCGGAAACATAGAGCTTGTGGAATTTCACGCTGAATGGTTGAGGGCTCCATAAAATCTAATGGGAAAAATGGTAAATGATGCATTGGGTGGTGATTTAATCACACTTGGATATTATCTAATGGGAAAGAGAGTGATTTTATCAAGTGCTTGATTTTATGGGAAATCCCATAAAATCTAACGGAAAACTCGGCCTCAGTAATGTTATTTTCTTCTTTCTTTTGATCAGAACCTAGTTGGATGCAAGGAGATGGACAGAGAGATGGTGAAGTTTGTAGAACTCAAAATTTTCGATATGAAACTGAGGAAGACCAACTCTAAACGGGTTCATTTAGTTCCGACAAAGCTCCCTTACTCCGAGAGATACAAGTTTTACTAAAGTCTGTCGAAATATGTGATTGTTGCACAAAGTTTTTGACATTTGGTGTCCTTAAGCACCCCACAATTCCAGATGAAAAGTTCTAATCATCCTGGATTCTTTAGAGAGAGATTGACGCACAAAATAAGAAGAGAGAGATTGACGCGCAAAATAAGAAGAGTATTGAACTGGTACGAGAATTGGCGCAGACACAAAACAACAAATTGAGACACAAAATTCTATGTAGCTATCGTCCAGCTCGAGCTCTTGCCGTCTTTTCATCTTTCTTGGATGGGAAGCTATCACTGTCAAGTTAAAGAGCAGATTGGGACACAAAATAACAAAGATTGAACTGGTATGAGAATTGGCATAGAGTGATAATTATAAATGTGATACAGATTGTGATAAGCGAATCAACTTCATATTCCGTTAAGGAATGCAAATGTTGAAATCCGGATGATTAAATTTTGTGTACTTCGATTGATTGGCTGCGTGGTATCAGGTGGATCATATGAATCTATCAGTTTATGATATTGGCTATAACATACAGAGAAAAAAACGATCATCTCAAATTTTTGAAAGACCATTTGCATTTCGTATTTGAGAAAGGTTTTTGTGGTATTATAGAGTAAATCCATTGAATCCTACCACAAACTTCACTTGAATGTCCTCAACCGAATTGAAAATCATCAATAATCTCACTTGAATCAAGTCTACTATTTACAAGATGTAACATTATCGTAATGACTCGGTCGAAGGGAGAGAATAACAAATCCTTTCATTCTACAAGGTATAAGTTAATCGAATTGAGCATTTCCTCGTGTCTGCTAGAGATGGAGTGGCCGTTCAATACAACAATCTCAGATTTTCGCTAGGAACTTCTTCAATAGGGCCAGAGCTCTTTGTGGCTTAGACTGTGGAACTTTGATGTCCAGCTCCTCGAACCGTTGCAAATGATAATCCGTCGTAAACCACTTTATATCCGGCCACCTACAAAAGTAACCCACACCAGTTGATGGCCAAGTTAAAAAAAAAAAAGTATAAAGACAGGAAAGAAATATCAAGAAAAAACTAAAAAAAAACTAAAAAAATAGGGATAGTAAAAAGCCTTGATGCATACTTCTCCGGTAGCATCCAACCAAGGATGGCAAGATTTGACAACTTGAAGATTTAGGGCATCGATGCAATATCGAGTGCTCGACACTGGAACCACTGCATCCACATCGCCACTGTCCATGACATATTCACAAGATCCAGAGAGTAAGAAATCAAAGGAAACTGACAAGAAGAGAGTGCAATTCTGATGGGGGAAGAGTTATCCGATCCGAAAACTAATCCATCAGGTCTTTTTTTGTAAATAAAGTACTGCTATTGATCGTTGTTAGCCCTTACCTTCAAAATTCAGTAGTAATATTGATAAGAGAGCTGAATTACCTATAAAGAAGTATCCGAAGACCACCAGAGGCAATGAGGCTTCTATATATAGGAAACATGGTTGATGGCCTATCCTTCCAAACAGTAAGCACATCACTGAGAGAGAGAGAGAGAGAGAGAGAGAGAGAGAGAGAGAGAGAGAGAGAGAGAGAGAGAGAGAGAGACATTAAACCTGCATGTAACCTATAGAAAATAAAAATATTAAACCTGCATTCTTCCCATGTATAGGGCAGTTTAGTTCTATTGGCATGTAAAGCTTCCTGTACTTGAGGAAGATTGAGCTAAGAGTGAACGTAATCATCTTCACAGGGATCATAATCTCAGCGGCATTTGGGCTGTTTCAATGATTGAATAAATCTATGTCACCCATTTCATTATCGATTTCCTCTCTAATTAACTTCATTGCATTTTGGGTCATTGGTAGTAGTAATGCAGTGCTCTGGCCGGATACCCATGGAGTTGGGCTTCGACCGACCGACTTACGTATTATCCAAATGTGTCGAAAAGACGGCCCAATATTTTTGGTACTGAGTTCGATCTTGCTGTGGCTAAAAAAAACCACACTGGAGTATTTTTTTTTTGTCTTTATTAAGAAAAAATTTGCATTTATTAGTTTTGCGTTGATTTTTTGTGGTTTATTGCTTAATATTTTTTCCTCTTTCTTGGTGTGAAGGCTGATTGGTAAGAAAAGTTACTTAATTTTCTTTATTGCAAATACGTTACATGGAGTCTGGTATGAGAATTACTATTCGGTCTGGTTATGGATGAACTAAGAGGGCTTAGAACCTCGCTAATCCCTGAACTTGAGAGATAAGAAAATGTATCCAAAAGTAGGATATACACGTTCTGATGTCCTGAATTTAATTGCTCCAATCCTTTCTCAAGGCTCGGTTTGGTTTAGTTTGGTCAGGGAAAAGGAATTTCTCCTACCCGGAGGCTGCAAATATTTCTTTATCACCAACTTTGATGGGATGTGGAGCATTCAAGAGTCCAATATGGGAATCTTTAAACACACACGATACTTTTATGGCTGCCGTATCTGATTGACAACATCACACAGACCCGCTGGACACCACTGCACAGGTACACTTGGGGGCATAGAAGAGTCCATCACGAGCACCGTGTAGACAACTGTAGTTAGCACAAGTACACTTGGGGACATAGAAGAGGTAAGGGATTCCAAACCTTGAACATGGTCAATCAGCTGTCCATACATACATGCACACAATAGATAATCCCAGAATCACAAAGGAAATATTCTCTAACCTCGTATTATATAGCTTTTAGAGGTTGGTACCAGTCTGCCTCAGCAGCTCGGACAATGTTCTCCATCTTTATTACAGAGCTACATCTTTATCTATCTTTTAGTAACTCATCTAGCAACTCAACTGCAACCTCCAACAGGCTTGACTCAATTCCTCATCATAGAATGATGAGATCAAACCCCTCGGACTCTACCACTTCATTCTGTGGAATTTGGTTTCAAATACAAGATTCAGAATACTGTGCAGTAAATTTTCTCTCTCTCTCACGAAACAAGTTTGAAAATACAGATATGTGACTATGGAATTTAACTCGAACAGAAAATCCATTTCCAAATCAATCAAAATTCAAAGTATGAGAATGCCAAGAGTCATACATGAAGTACCACTTCAAAAATAAGACATGTCAATCGACAATATCAGTTAAAAACCATGAACAAATTTGTTGAGTCTACCTGAAGCTGCTGCACTAAATTCTCTGACGCAAAAGCCAACAACATATGCACCAGACTGCTGTATGCAAGGAAACAAAGAAAAGTAGGGAGCAGAAATTTCAAATGCATCCAACTTATTTTTCTAATATGTAATTGGTTTAAGGAACTGCTTACCTTATTTCTCAGATACCCTTCTACAAGATCTTTCAGGGTAAGCAATATTTGTTCTTTCACATTTCAATCGTGTAATACAGAAAGACCCCCAACTGCAATCTAGTCTCCGTTAACAGAACTCTCTTTCATAAGCTCCTGCATCTGGTCGTCCCCATTTGAGTCAATTCCTAACAACAGTTTGCCTCACATGACCTGAATGTCACACAGTAATTAAGCTCTTCCACTCTTGACCGGTTTCGGAAGCTGTGTAGATTGATTTGCTGATTCTTTGATCTGGTTTTTTTTGTTGATGTTGTTTTGGTTGTTTCTTGTAAGGGCTTTCATCCCTAAACTTGGTTCTTTCGGTTGAGTTTATAATATCTTGCGCTTTATCAACCAAAAAAAAAATTGACAATAATGTCAAACAAGTACCATAAAAATAAAAATGAAAATGAAAATGAAAATTTAACCATTTTAGACCTTATTGTTTTCGGAAATATATCACATGAACAAGATAAAAGTTGGAAACTAGTCAAGATGGTTCCTATCAGTATGAACTCCATTGTAGTACCGATTTTCCAAAGGCCAGTCTTATTTCAACCGAAGAGGGTAGTAACTTCCTCCATTTTCCTCCTTCGCCGAGCATTTCTAGGCACCTAATTGGTGCAAAACATTAAACAAGCCTTACTTTCAACAATGCAAAATAGTCAAATGCATGCTTATACCGAGTAAGAAATCAGAAGAAATATCCAAATAAGTACACTGGAACATCAATCAAGGTACTTCAGATCGCACTTTTTATTTGGGACAGCAATTTACAGAAGCAAAAGAAAGGGAAGGCGCGCGTGAGCCAGAATGAGACTTGAAAGAGCACTGTGATACTAAAAAGATGAAAAAAAACTGCCCGCTGTAATTGTTTCATGTTGTTTGTTGTTTAACTGTGAGAGAAAAGTAACGAAAACTTTAAAAGTTAATATCGCAATTGCCTGAGATCTGAAGCAGCATACTTGAACAGGGTATATATGCCATCTATGGTACGGGAACTTGAACTTCAAAATAGACGACAACTAGACCCAGTGCTCTTTTAACGAACATGACATTTGGGTTCAAGTCTCATTGCTGCAGGCTTCAAAATTTTCTTTCAACAGACGTTATTTTTGTAAGCGACAGGAAAAATACTTCAGACCAGAATATGCCTTTCAAACCATATCAAAAACCTACTATTCTTTCATGTTTGCACTTGTCTTGGAAACATGAATGCAGAGGGAGAGGTAAAGGAACACCTACGGATCACAAGTTGACAAAAGTGGATGACAAAGACGAGTTCGAAAAAGTAAGAATGAGATTACCTATCTGGACAAACATAAGAAGGGTAAAAGAAATTGCCACCAGCACAACCATAACTTGAGCCCACCCTTGTCATTGTTGATAGACGTTGAACAGACCTAGAACATAAATTGTGCAAGTTACACATGGAAATTGTAAGAGAAAACCTGATTGGGACGCTAAAGATGAGACCTATATTATGTCCATAACTAATATGTGTGATCATATATCAATTGTATGGAGTATGGCACATAAGAAAATTGCCACAATCACTAGCTCAGTAAGAAAATACATTAGAAAGGGTCTGGTTCAAATAAATTCAACCACTTGATGTCTCCCTAGCCCTTAACATTCTTTTACATGCAAAAAAGAAGAAGAAGAAGTCAGAATCCCTTTGTATGAGAACCCTGTAGTTTTTAGGCTCAATACACACTATGGCTTAAAAGGATGGAAGAATTTAAGAGAAAAAACTTATCTGTGATTTTGTGCCTCTGCTAAAAACTAGAACTTCACAACTTCATAGATGTGTATCAACCATAACAAAAGTGCAGCCTCACCTGCAATTTTTTAACACCAGAACCCAACACTATCTTTCACCCAAACTTTCTGAATATGAGAATTTCAACAAAATAACCAAACTTGAAAGCCACTACTAAAACTTGCAGCCCCAAGCTAGCTACATTGATTAGTGCAGGGTGTTTCCCTATTTCTAGGGCCTGGTGCTCTCCGTCAGCAAAGACTTAGCAACTGACCTTTGGCAACATTCTGTTTGGCAACTGAACAGAAAGGCCTTCCTGGAATCTTCTTCAATCAATCCGATCGGGCTACGGCGCATATTGCTAATAAACGCCGCTGGAGGGAGGGAATAGGTTTGTTATATGTTTTCCAACGGGTCTTTCAGCAAGGGATAGGGGTCCTGCTTTCAGCAAGTAGCGGGATCCCCTTAACCTAAAATTTGCAAAATACCCAAACACAATAGGACAAAAGCCCATCAAACCCGTAAAGAAGAAAATTGAAGACATACTACAAACCAAGTCAATTCCCGACACCTGAAAAATGAAACTGAGCAAATGACAAAGCAATTGAAGTACCAAAAAACTAAAAAACCTTATGCTTTTGTTTAATCTCTTTTTTTGCTGCTATAGTTTTATGCAAGCCTTGTGTACCTAGAAAAATAACCTTCGATAAGTAGAAAGACTAACTATATACCTAGATCGTTAGTTGCTACAGAACAGCGTTCCATGCCCGATTATCATTACCCTCTCCATGAGTGTCATTGTTCGCAAAACATACCAAGGAACTGATTTACTTCATTATCTTTGTTGAGAATGCCTTGAATTTGGCTAAGACATGATTTGAACAGAAAGATCCCGTGTAGCGCTACCGAGGGAATAACTTTCAGTTATAATCCATCTCGAGCGCTACACCCTTTATGGTGTAGCGCTACCGGGAGACTATCTCATGATGGATTCCTACTCGGATTAGGGTTTTCTGTAACTTCTTATAAATAGCAACAGGACCTTTAGGGTTTTGTATCCTTTGAGCAACTTCTGATTTTCTTGGCCTCTCTAGAGTTACGGAACATAGCC